>JAEMWC010000548.1:0-22500 GCA_016490735.1 Pachyseris speciosa | reverse complement strand
GGTTGTCTCGTGTAATGATACTAGTAAAGAAAGTAAACAACTGACTTACTTTCACACCTTCGCACTTTGCATTCTTTACGGTTTTTTTTAGTTTTTCATCTAGGTCTGCAATTATCAGCCTAGTCTGCCTGCTCAGTTTTTTTTTTTAACTGCAGCCGGATTCCCCTCTTAGTCGTAAAAGGAGGAACGTCAAATTCTAGCGTCTTTGTAACAAGGTTTGAGAAACGTAAAGAGAATGATTTTTCATGCCTAAGTAATTGCTCTCAAGTTTGCTTTGTCCCCTTCCGAGACCTCTGCAGCCGCAGTAGCTTCTGCTTTAACATTTGCTTATTACTTACGGTCACAGTTTATAAAGTTGTTACCTTTACCCAAAAAAACAGTACACATTTAACGACAAAGATGTGTTTATTTGCAAATATATGGTGCAACAAACATGTACATAGTGTAAAAATAGAGAAAAACCTGTTACTTATTTTTACCACCGTGACTATGTTCCCAATAATCTTTGTGGGTACGAAAATACCTTGAAAACGTATTCAATTTTGAACTGTAAACAATTTTGAATGATAACTCTTAAACATAAAGTGGACGAGACTGACGTTATGTCTCCAAAAGGGATGACTGTTGAACTCTTTTGTCATGTTCTCTACTAATTGTATTTACTTTTGGACCATATTTAGCGCAAAGAAAGAACAAGGGCAACTGATTTTTATGAGCTAAGAATGTAAACACTCGCTCGCGTTTTAGCATTTTTGCTCCTTTCTTTTCTTAGTTCCACGCAACAGAATTTTTGATATAATTGAGCCAAAGCTTTAGAAATTAAAAAAGAACATCTTCTATACGTGATTGTGCGTATTTTCTATTAAAACTAAATTAAATTTAAGCCTAATATTTTTTTTCCCGGAAATCCAGGTGGGAGGGGGGGTCTTTTGTCTTGGAAATCCAGACAGGAGGGGGAGTCTTGGGCTTCAGGAAATCCAGGTGAGAGGGGGGGTTAAAAAACGACCCCATCCGTCGGGGGGGTGTAGATTTTTTCTGGAATAACCCAATATGTTAAGAGAAGTGTCTATACGAATGTTTGCAAGTTCAACAGCGAGAAGAAAGCTTTTAACATGACCAAAATTTAACTCCAGATGGACTGCCGTGTTCCCCGTATCCGCTCCATTGAGATGTACATTTTGTTGAATAACTCAAGTACGGGATATCACACACCCCTGAGACTTTGACAGGTAGTTAAGTTACTATTTTCCCACAATATCTCAATTTCTGGACTTTAATTTTTGAATGATAAGCGATTAGTTTTTACAAATGTACTAGCGGCTTGAAACTGTCCAGAAACGTTCCTTTCTTGTGTTTCAAATGACCCTGGATTGACGTATTTGTAAACAGTTTCACTCTGCTAATTAATTTTCTACTCACATTTCACCGAGACACCATTCACATTTATGCGAAAAAATCCTACATCGTTCAATAAGCGTTTCCTTTCTCAAACAATTATCCATCAAAGCGAAAACAAGTGTGCTTAGTTTTTTTTTTGGAATCAATACACTATTTTTATCACCCTGCATAATGATAAACCTCTGTGGCCTAAAGGTCATTGTTCCTGCCTGTGACGCAGCTAAACCGGGTTCGATGTCCTTTAGTGGTATATATCACGGGCTTTATTTTTTTCTGTTTCTCTTTTTCTTGTTCTCTTAGAAATATTTTTTACAAGTGTTATAATTATTGTTCTCAATGGTTGAGCTGTATTTTTGAGGAATATATGTTGATAGGGGTCGAAAGAAATAGACTCCAACACAAGCTAAACACAATGCGTCCGATGTAAGAAAGACAGACTTCCAGTTAGGGATACAATACTGTTTTTTGCAAGCCCGAGTTTAGGCTAATTGTAGCCTCTTGTTTAGGCTAGTTTTAATCACATTTTCTGGAAGCTGAGCCATTACTTTTTACAAATATTTTAAAGCTTCACGTCAAACATGTTTTTTAAGCCTCTTATCACAAGAATTTTGAATACAAAAATTTTATTTTTGCTGAAAGTGTACTTAAAATTTTAAGAGTGCCCAAGACTTTGTTAAAAGTTGGTCATTTTCTAATAGTTTTTTCCTTATATTTTATTATTATTATTATTATTATTATTATTATTATTATTATTATTATTATTATTATTATTAAATACAACATGATAGAAATGCATATAACATCAAATGGAAACTCGGAAAAAAAAATCCGAGTTCCAGATGGGATTTGAACCCACGACCCTCCGCGATCTAGACGGACGCTCTAACCACTGAGCTACAGTCAAAACACAGCAAATTTTCCGTATTTGGATACGCTTTGTCATTAGTCCAATCAACATTCGATATTCGAATGGACGCTATGGTTGGATGATTACAATGTTCAGTTGAAATTTGAAGCCAAAAATCGAAGTGGCTCTGGATTAATGAACGTATTAATCATTTTTAGGCGGAAAGCTTCAGGCGTTTTGACTATTATTATTATTATTGTTATTATTATTATTATTATTATTATTATTATTATTATTATTATTATTATTATTATAAGCTCTCCTTTATCCGACCATCTTTTGAACCAGTCACTCTTTTAAGTTGGTTTTCTATCTCATTCTCTTCCCAATCCATGATGTCATTGTGCTCGCATACATGGTCTGTTATGGCAGATTACACACTTTGAGGTTGTCACAATGAACACCCGATGAGGACTTTGCTAGTTGTGAAAAAGATAGCTGACAGATGTCTGTCAATATCTAAACTAATTTTTCAGGCTATGTACAGAGAGTTCAAGTTTCTCCCTACTGTGTTGGCTGCGTTCCTAAGAGGAATTTCCTAATTTTGTAACGTTCTTACCATTTTATTCTGTACATTAATTTTTGAAGCCTGTTAATGAGGAGTTCATGGTCCAGTTGCAATTGTGCTAATCTATCACTATCCTTTGCCAGTTTCAGTGTTGAAAGGCAACCTTTTCAACATTATGTCCGTTCTGCATTGTCTGCATTTTCTTGGAATTAATTTTACTAATAAATTGATGAAAAGAACTTGTATTTTTATTATAATGTTGAGCAGGTTAAGACGTACACTGCATTGCTGGAACCTCTGTTGGTGAAGGATGAAGCCGGTCTGCCTTTGGTTCCTGAATTTTTTTATGTGCCTAGGAACAAGGTAAGTTCTTATAGAGTAATTAAGTACTGTCAGAGATTAATAACTCAGAGATTGATACCAGGTCCATAGCAGAGATCACCTGATGATTGTGCTACTGCAGAGTTAAAAGCACCATATCGGAAATCACTTTTATCTAACTCAGGAGTCATGGTATTTTTGTAAACAGCTTTGCTAAAAAATTTAAATGGTTTGTTAGGACTTTTCGAGGTAAAACACATAACAATTCTAACAGTCCAGTTTCTTTCAAACTAAATTAATATTTACTAGACTTCTTGTTTTAGCAAAAGTTCCCCAGCAACAAGAAACTCCTCATAACTGTTCATTAGACATTAGACGTACCTTCTGTTAAGTTCCCAACTGGTGCTCTGAACATGACCTAAACACAAATCTTGCTTAGAATGACTGAGGAGGAACCAGACAAAAGCCTTCAACACTTTATGCTGAGGCATGGACCAAAACAGAAATGTTGTACATCTCTCTACAAGGCATTTCAGATCATATTTTCAATTTGATTCAACTTTCTGCAGCAAGTGAAGATTTTAATTAATTTTATGCAAAGTGTCGGGTTCATGTCACACTGCCAACTTTTTAGCCACTGAAAATTGCTTAGCTATTGCAAATAGCCATTCAAAAAGTGAGAAAAGCTATTGACAATGTTCGTGTCAGTCTGAATAAGATTTATTTTGCCTTGTATGTTTACAGCTGTTTACAGTGACTAATGGTCATTTGAACCCGGCATTTGACCATTTTAGGGTTTTGTTATTGTAAAAAAAAAATTGCCATCAGTTTTTATGCATCTGTCCTCTTATTGATCATAAACAATTATTGCATCATAACATTGTCAAAGTGACTGTATAATATTATTTTATATTATGTACCGTACCGTGCCGTATCGTATATTGTATTTATTATTTTAGTATATTATCTTTGGAAAGCCCCACTGGGGAAAGTCAATAAAGTATGTACATTTATTTACCGTACCGTACCGTACCGTACCGTACCGTACCGTACCGTACCGTATTTAGTATATTGTCTTTGAAAAGCCCCACTGGGGAAAGTCAATAAAGTATGTACACGTATGTATGTATGTTTACTATGGAACAACTCGCCTATGGCTCATTGTTCCATGTGCAGTCACTTTGACAATGTTATGACGCAGTAATTATTTTTGATCAATAAGAGGACAGACGCATAAAAAACTGACGTCAATTTGTTAACTGTTCATGCTACAATGTACATTAAATGTAAGAGGGTCTTGTGAGACAAGAAGGTTGCAGGTTGCTGTGTGGTTAGAGTTTTCTTGACACCTGTGGTTGAACAATAACAATCAAGGACAAAACTGTGTTTCCACTTAAAAGTATTATTGCAGATTTGACTGCTTTTAAGGGGCATATTTTGGCATGTGTGTCTGTGCAGTATTATTTGTGATCCTTGTCTATGGTTTGTGCTATTCCCCCCCCCCCCCCCCCCATCATCCATGTAGGTAATAATAAGAAATCAAACTGAAGTCTGAAGGACACATCAGAAGGGCACACCATGGTCAACTTATCAACCAATGGAGGCCATCATCGTTATTCTTTCGTAGTTTTACACGTAGTTATCCTTGGTTTTATAAAATATTAATCCACCAGCTCACTGCGATATTAATGTCATTCTTCCTCCGGAAAGCTTAAAAGCTTCATCAGTTGGTCAATCACATGATCTTCAAAACAACTTAATAAATTTATAAAAATGAGTGTTAGCTTAACCTGCTCCCCACCCCCCTTGCCCTGAAGGTAGGCAGTTTGTCCCTTGTCTGTTGTTTAGTCCAAGATTGTAGAACCACAACACTAATTACTTTTCTTACACGCCCAGGCATACTGATAGCCTTTTGCATGATTAACAAAGAAACATAGAGGTCACGTGACCGGTCCTTTTGACACTATCCAGTGAAAGTCATGGTTGGTGATAGTTTAAATCCAGAGTCAGAGTTAAGATTCTACAGTTAAAACAATTTCTAGGGGGGGGGGGGTGGATAACTTAGCAGGGCCAGGCTTCACTTAACGTTACCTCCTGGGTTTGCAGTTGGCCAGGTCACGTGACAAGCCACAGTATCAAACTCAATTACCCTAGATGAGATGATCATTGAGTTCTGGCTGTCACTAGTGGCTCCAACTCGACCTCTATTGTCTAGTTTTTAAAATCACCACCCCCTCAAGCTGGCTTTCATGCAACTTCAACCTTGAATCTAAGTACTGGCCATAAAGTAGTACCCTCCCCTCCAGATCTTGCAGCATATGGTTGTTTTCAAATAAAATAGCGTTGATATGTTACTAGCCTCAAAGGCTTTTGTTTAAGTAGCTGAGCAATTAAAAATATCAACATCAAAAAAAAAATGTGTTTTATTTAACCAGGTTGATGTAGAGAAAGCCAATCCCCACAGTGTGGAAAGAGAATGTGGTGAATACATACTGCATCTGTGGTCTCACTCACTGTATGTGCTGGCTTGTTTGATAAATGAGGTATAGAGTCAATATTCAGGTCATTATTTTTTATACCACATCTCAGTTATCAAGAAGAAAATCATCTGACGTATGCCCTGTGCAAGAATTGAGGCACTTGAGTTGGCAAAATGCAAAAGACTTTGTATTTCTGCTGTCTTGAGTGAGGCACCTAAGGCTACATTGTTATCAGCACCTACCTTTCTTAAAATTAATAATTTTCTAATGGTTGATTTTATTGAAAGTAATTTTTCTTCATCATAGTAATGGTGTAATTGTTTCAGCGAGTGTAAATGGTGATTGGCAAAAGACCTTGACATGGGCTTTTGGTAATCTACGATTACCGTAACATAGTCTTTGGTCACAAAAACAGGGTATTGTTATCACGTGGTTTACCCTTGTCATTTTATCTATGATGTGACAGAAATGTCAAGCTTATGATGATCTAATAATTATTGTACTGTGATTAACTCTGAACTTTTTAGTCTTGTTATCCTTTTTTCAATAGAACTTTATTGCTGTTGGAGAGATAGATCCTCTGAATCGAAGGCACTCCACTGACAAAAGACCAGATGTTGTAGTGCAAGGTATGTTTTGCATGTTCATTCATCTTATATAAAGAATTCAAAATGTTGGAAAATGTGAGAGGTCTTGTTCCTGACAAACAAACTGAATATGCAAGTGTTTTGTTTAAGTAGGGGTTTTTGTTTGTTTCCTGTCCCATAATTTTGTGTATTTGTTTTGATTGTTTGTTTGCTTGTTTATTTATTTAAATTTTTTTTGCAATTTTGGTAATTTGTGCAACATATCACATGTACCTTGTACAATTCACAATGTTGTGAAATGTACTGCAAGTGAAATATCGCATGACCTTGTCACGCAATTTGTGATTCATAGGTACCTGTGATTTCAAGCTCTCAAGTTGTATAGGCCTTAACTTTAAGAACTTCCACAATTACTTACGTATTAATCACAAATTGTACGGTTAGAGTAGTTTTCAATTAAGTGTCTTATATCAAACCCAAAGCAATAACTCCAGCCAATCGCAACAGAGGTGTGCAGCGCGATGAGCCAGTCAGAATTTCAAACAATCACATGTAGCCAGCGCAAAGGGCAGGAAAATACGCGCGTGCAAGTCGCAATTGCTTTTGGTTCAGCTTCTCATTGGTTGAGAAAGTGGTGCGAATTTTGTTGGCCAATCACAAAGCAAAGCAATGCAAAATTAAAGGAAACACAATTCAGTTTCGACATCCAATTGAAAACAACTCCATTCATGAGATCATATGATTCCCTTTACTTAGACTATTTTGTATTTTTTACTTTCTTCCAGTGTCACTTCTTGCTGAAGATGAGTTAGTGAGAACCCAGCTTCAGAAGCTTGATGTTCCAGTTCAGGTGACACAGCATGTTAATCCCATCCAAGTGCTTCCAGCGCGCACTCTCAGTACCATGTACCAGCGACTTGGTGAGAATAATAATAATAATAATAATAATAATAATAATAATAATAATAATAATAATAATAATAATAATAATAATAATAACATAAAGACATTTATACGATACATGCATTAAAATACAATTGTATTAAAATAATAAGAACAAAAGTAAAAGCAAGCTAAGATCAGTCCAGTCCGACTAAGATTTTGAAGAAGCCTTGGTAAAAAAAAAGTGCGCTTTAAGGTGGCATTTAAAATCATTTATATCACTCTTGCTTTGCAGCTCTTCTGGAAGGGAGTTCCATAGTCTAGGAGCTGCGACTGTAAATGCCCTGTTACCTAGTCTTTTTTGTGATTCCTTTCGACATGCAAAGCAGAAGTTGATTTGAAGATGTTAAGTGGTAGCGATTCTCTTTGACCACTACTAACTACCTAAGGTAGCTGGGTGCAGACCCATGTATTGCTTTGAGAACAAAACATGATAATGCACAAAAACGCACCCTTGATAATGGACTACAATGTACTCGAGGGTTTTCCCTTTTCAAATGAAGTTGCAGTTGACTTGAGAAAAGCAGGCAGAGAATAGTGGGTGCGTTAGTTCCCAATGACGTGCCAAAGGTGCAACCATCTCGGTCATCTCTTTTGTTTTAAGACCGAAAATTATTGACAACAAGGATTCTTTATTCCGTAAATGCCGGCGACTGAGCTGTTAACTGGCGGCAAAAATCGCCGGTCGCCAGTCGTCCTTGTTACTTTTTGACACTGAAGCCATTATCTGTTGTTAATATTTTAAGTGGATCACTATGCATATGTGTACATAATTTATTGGTAGTTACTGTGATAAGCTCAATAATTTTTCCAGGAAATCATTTATGTACAATGTTTCATTTAGCTATTAGTTAACTTGAGATATGTGACAATATTTGTAATAACTCATTTTCCTGCACAGTCCAGGTGAATATTGGATTGTTTTATTTTGTTGAACAAACATTCTAGTTTTCTTCATCGCCTAGTGTACATGCATTATCCCTATTATAATTACCATTGATTTTGTTGCCTGCGCTCAACCGTTCTTTTTTGGCACGCTAAAAATGATTGCAAACATGTTTGAATGATAGCAAAATATTTGTAGTCATTATTGTAAAACAGTATTTTTCCTGTTTCAGGAACAAATGCCAAGCTTAAACTAACTGGCAGGTAATGTCTCTGTATTTGCCTGTAGTAAACCATGTAGTTCACATACAAGGTGTCTCCATTTTACCTCGCTGTTGTGAACGCACTCATTTTCCCGCGCTTTGCGCCGGCTACACTTAATTTATTCCGTATTCTGATTGGCTCAGTGCACTGTTTCGCTCTGTTGTGATTGGCTGAAGTAATCGCTTTGGTTTTGGTGTTACGACATTCAATTTAAAAGCACTACTGATGAACAGTTATTACATGCAGATATTTTTAGAAGCAACATTTGTTTGCGGTCTGTCACCTTTGAATTGCGTACCAGAAATTTGATTTCTTCTAATTTTGAATGCATGCTGAAACAAGAGTACAGAAGGAAGTGGTCGCTCAAACCCCTTGTATCC
The DNA here is from genome assembly GCA_016490735.1 of Pachyseris speciosa. Taxonomy (NCBI): domain Eukaryota; kingdom Metazoa; phylum Cnidaria; class Anthozoa; order Scleractinia; family Pachyseridae; genus Pachyseris; species Pachyseris speciosa. The sequence continues at coordinate 13,828 of JAEMWC010000548.1, read as the reverse complement.
TTTTTGACGTTGCCAACCATATTCAGGGAAATATTCTGTCTTGTCAGGCCTAACTACAGCATCGGAGTGCTGGGAACAAGTATGCTTTACAATGTAGGAAACTCCATTCTAGCTTTTACACCTCAGGTGAGTTCGAACTAAATAGTTTTGACACCGACCGAGCTGTGCAACTAAATCAATTGACACTTGGTGGATGAATGGTCAGTCGAAGAAGGTTCTTGTGGCTAATTGACCTTAAATAAGATTTACTGGAACTCTGACTTCTTGTATGATATGTGCCTTCATAGGAAGCTCTGCTTTTAGTAGTTTACTTCATATTTTTTTGTTTCTTTTTGTTCGTTCGACTGGCATGGATAAGGGTGAGTTCCCCCTCATTTCTTAGTGTTTATTAATTTTTGTTAGTAATGACCCCACAGCAGGCAAGAAAATATGTGGTAACTGGGGAAATAAATCTACAGGAATGGCAAATGCAGTTAAGTGAGGCAAACTAAACAGAAATAGGAAATTTGGCCTAAAATTCTACGTAAGACAGTTGTGCTCTCTGCCACTTAATTCTGACCGGCTCAACTTTTTCAAATTCTTGTGTGTTGTACATGTATATGAGGACTTCCAAGGGGTGGTCTGGTGTCGTTTTGTCGCTCGTTTACGATTCTATCTGTCGCTTGTTTCATTAGGGACAAATGTCGCTGTCGCAAAGAAAACAAAGAGGAATGGAAAGTGAATTGTCGCTGTCGCAAACTGTCGCACTTTTTCTGCAATTTCTGTCGGTTATCGGTGTTTTGGGAGAAGATTGTCGCCTGTTTTCGGGGCCTTGTCGCTTGTCCCTTCAACCCTTGGAAGGCCTCGCACATGTCACTGTAAATATCTTAAGATATACTGAAGCTTCTTGCAAATGACTAACGCGAAAAATACTTAGATTGTTGTTTTATTTGCGAACATATATATGGTGGCATTATCTCATTCAAGCCCCTGATAATTTATGACGTCTTTGTTACAGATCCTGGACTACCACCAGTTTTACCTGGCACTTGATAATGAGTTTCTCGCGGACAGGATCAAGTCTCTTGTGGGAATTCTAGGAGCGAACTGGAGAATTCTTGGCAGACCAATCCTTACAATGATCATCACCCACTCTATGCTGGGTAAGCCAATGCTATGTAAAGTAGGAGCGGTTTGTCTGGTTTCATCTGAACTCAACCAGCTCTTTCAAACTTCTTTCTTGGAGGTTTACTTGGTTTGTTCGCCATAACTGAACCAACTACGTGAAGTTTAATATTTGTAGGGTGACATGTTGTCCCATTGAGCCGTGAGTAACCTCATTGCGAAGTATGGCTTCCTGAGCAACCAGGCGTGTGTTTCTCAAAACTCCGGAAACCATTTCGCGCCCGACTAGCTCAATGTATTTCCCAGTTTTCTTGCGTGCTTTCTTAAAAGATCATTAAAAATATTAGAAATCGAGTTTCTGACAATGAATCTAATGAAGGTAAAATAGTTTTTTGGGCCCGAAACGTTTTCGGGAGTTTTGAGAAACTCGCGCCAGGAGCCGTTATTTTCCGATTATTATCGCGTGTACCCATGCTTGATTAGATAACTGAGTTGTTAATTCGTTTTGAAATTGGGTTTTTTAGCGACCTTAGACATGCAGTATCTTTGTTGGACGTTTCTTTCCATGGCGACACTGACCATTTTGGAAGGCACAACAAGTTTGTGCAAGTTTAGACAACAGCAAGATTTACATGCAGACGTACAACAACAATCTTTATTTGTACTCATTCTTGCTAAGAAAAAAATAATTTGACAATGAAAAAATTAAAGGTAAAAGTTTAGAGTACTGGCTGCCTGGAATGACAATAAGGGCTAGCGAAGCCAGGCAGCCAGTTGACATCAGCAATAAATAGAAGGGATGGGGGTCAAACGAACTTGGGAAAATGTGTCCAAAGGATTGTTGCAGTGAAAATGGTCTTAGCAAACAGCTGTGAGGTGTTCAAGTGTTCAATTGGAGAAAGCTTGAATCTCAGCGCCAGATCCAAAAAGCTTGCATGCATGGTGTATAAATCTCTAAGTGGGCTCGCCCCTGGTTATCTTCGATCTAGATTTGTCGAGCGTAACACTATTACTAGCTATTCTTTACGCAACACTGAAGATAAACTTGCTGTTCCCCTTCCCCACACCAACTTTCTTAAGAACGGTTTCAGATATAGTGGTGCAGTGTTGTGGAACAGTTTACCAACTCACTTGCAGCAGGCAGAATCTCTAGCATCTTTCCAAGCCGGCTGCAACAGCTTCTTTTAATGTAATTGCTTAATTTACAAACACGGCTCTCGTGTATAGCAGTTTACCTAAGTTTTTGTAGTTTGAGATAGTTAGGTTTTGAATTTTATAACTAGTATTTTAGAAGTATTTTAGAACGCAGGTTGAATTTTGTAACTATAGTATTTTAGAAGTAGTTATGACCCAGTGTAACTGATGAGAAGACCGTGTATAAATAAAGGTATTTGATTTGATTTGATTTGATTTGATTTGATCGTATCTCAACAGAACTTGTGTTCTCTTGTGTTCAAAGGGCAGATATTATAATCGCAAGACCGATTGCTTTATTTCCTTTTTTACAGAGGATTCTGTGTCTTCATCTATTGCCAAAATGATTCAGATGCTAAGAAGTGGTTACATTTCGGGAGTAAGGTGAGGACTTACGCAAGAAGTATTGTGATCTGTTGTTCTCAAAAGGCTTGAACAGGAGGAAAGCCAGAATAAGTTTTAAAACGATGATTTTCAATAATAATAATAATCATCATCATCATCATCATTAACTTTATTTATCCTGGAAAGACCAAAGCGGACCATACAATCAGCTTGTTACAGGAGATGCAAATTTGAATATAAATAACTAATAAATACTAATGAGTACGCATACAAATAATAGAGTAAGCCGTGTATATTACAAAGGTTTGCTTATTAAATTAACTTATTGAAGTTTCTGATTGAGAGAAGGCTTCTTTCGTCTAAGGCTGGAAGGTAGTGCCGGCTTGATCAATTACGTGAAAGCAATCGCTTCCACTAATGGCAATACTCAGAATTCAGTAGATGTTTTCTTGTGTGTGAGTTCCCATCCGTATGTCCGTGAAAGAACCCAACGTTTTTCCACACGTCTGTGGTCACCTAATATAATGTATCAAAAAGTTATTGTGATCTGTTGCTTGCTTTAACTAACTTGATTTTTCCCTCTGTTATTTCAGAGTTCGGCTGGGTTTTCTTTCTGACTTCTTGAGCACATCTTGTATTACCAGCTTACATTTCATTCCCGACAGCGATGGGGGTTAGTATTTGTGAGCATGCTTACAATTCTAACAGCCAGTCCTCAACGAGTATCGATTTGTTACTACAGTAGAGTGTAATTGATTTTTCAGCATAAACCATTGTGGCCACACTTGGAGATTGCGTCCAATTCTTGCTTGCAACCTTCATTATGATTAGAGTCGCCAAGCTTTTAGTTTGTTTTCACAGCCTTATTCAAAAAAAGAGCTGATATACCTTGTACGGTTTTCCTGTTATTAGAGCTCTTTACAACTGAATGTCGTAAAACCAAAACCAAAACAATAACTCTGACCAATCACAACAGACTCAAACAGGGCAATGAGCCAATCAGAATACGAAGCAGTTACATGTTGCCGGCGCAAAGCGCGGGAAAATGCGCGCGTGCAAGTCGCGATTGGTTTTGGCTTTCTCAGTTCTCATTGGTTGACAATGTGGCGCGAGTTTTGCTGACCAATCACAGGGCGAAGAAATGTAAAACCAAATCAGATGCAATTTACTTTCGACACTCAATTGAAACCGCTCTAAAGTCATATTAGGGCCGTTTATGCGAGAGAAAATAAGCCGCGGCTTACTCTGGCCACGGCTTACATAAGACGCGAACGCTCCGTATAAATGGTACAAAATCTACGTTCACGGCTTTCTTAAGCTGCGGCTTATCCTGGCCTAGGAATTTTTACTCGTATAAATGGTTCCTTTCGCGTCTTATGTAAGCCGCGGCCAGAGTAAGCCGCGGCTTATTTTCTCTCGTATAAACGGCCCTAATGAAAGTAATACTTAGCAACTTTCGTTTGAAATGTCGCACTTTTAGACAATTTTAAACCCATTAACGTTTGGGTAAGAGATTTTAGAGCGGTATGAATGTTAAAAAGATTTAAAAGAATTGTGTACTGGATAGTAAAGCTTGCCATCCAGCAGCTTTTTTTTCCCATACAATTCTCATTAAATTTTTTAAGCATTAAAATCAAAATTATATCTCTCACCTATACGCCAGTAGCTTCAAAATTGGCAGTCGTACTAATTTCATCACGTTCTTTCCATTTCTGGCAAGGTCACGTGTGGTTGCGTTTACTTTGTGTTGTTAACTGTAAGATCCTTTCCCCTTTAATGAATAGGATGGTAGTCTATTAACTGTCTGTCTTGTGTCTTTAACCATTAAGAGCTCATAAGGCACAGAATTTTTCAAGAATCAAGTGAAGTTCTGAGGAGGCACGATTCATTTTCATCTGGCAGAGTAAGTACTTGTTCTGCGCATTAATGCAATGTGGAATATTTCCTAGTCACGATTCAGGTAGCACGTTCACATTGTAGTTTGATTTTGTCCATCGGTGATTTTTTCCATCTCTTATACTTGCAATCTGTTTAAATTATTTGGCATTATTATTCCATGTTATGGATTTTTAAATCAGGTTTATAACAGGCTGTGATTTGTTTAACATAAAAATTTAACAAGAAAGACTCTTTTGGACACCCCACCCCCTTACGTACGCAGCCCCATTGTCAATTAAAATTCTGGTTAACACCGTGTATGCAGGACTCGTGTGGACAGAAGTCCTCGAGTGCTTGTTTCTTTCACATGGAGGTCACTTTAAAACGTGCTTCCGTGCATTTCGTTTCTGTGTTTATGTCCACTACTTGTCATAACTTACTCTTTATACCAGATGAGTGTACCTTCTTTAGTTGAAGAATACAATAATGCATTCGACTCCAATTCTAGCCTGCGTGGCAGGCGCTTGAAAGGGGAAGAGGAGGGGAAAGTAGACGTATGCGTGAAGCGAGGGAAGCGCGCGCGCCCGCTCTCCCCATTTCTTTCACATTCTAGCACGTGCCACGTAGGCTACTCCTATTCTTGATGTGAACACTTATCTCTGTTACAGCATCGGGCTGGTAGCACCTCTTGGGGGCACAAACCAGTGCGCAGGAAAGCAAGTTACAAAGGAATGGTGCGGAGAAGCCGGAGTATATCACTGTACTGTGACACAAGCCCAACTTCACGTATGTTACCATATATCAGTTCCTTTTGCTCTGTAAAATTGTCTGTAACCTTGTGGTGTTCATTATTCCGGTTGACACAGGTTGGCCAGCTGCTGTAAAGTGAATACAGGCGAAGTTGATACGTGATTCATTTTACCATGATCTTGTTCTTTTAATTAAACGATCGAAATTGTAGCTGTACTGCAGCAATTTAGAATTGGTAGCAACAGGGCGCTCATAGCCAAAACAGACCTCTTAGCCCTGCAGACATCTCAATAATAAGATTGCGTGAACAACACCTTGTTACAGATAGGGTGCCCGATCTCGTGTCGTTTTCTACTAAATAAATGTTTTTACGTTGCCAATGTCAGATCTACATTACATACTGTTCACCAGTTCTGTGCGACATGCATGCCATTACAAATTCTAACGTCAATCACTGCTTGTCGTAGCCATCACATTTCCCATAACCAAAGTCCTCTTTCTGTTGTTCGTAATATCAGGGCCGTTTATACGAGAGAAAATAAGCCACGGCTTACTTAAGACGCTAGCAGGCCTTTTATACGAGTGCGGCTTACACGAGACGCGAAATGCTTATATAAATGGTTCGCGGCTAAGTTCGCTATAATAACAAAAGAAGCGCATGCTTGAGCAATCCGCGGACAACGCTTGAGTACATTTATACGAACACTTTCGCGTCCAAAGTAAGCCACGGCCAAGATAAGCACAGCCCCAAACCCCTAGGCCAAGATAAGCCGCGGCTTGAGCTAGCTGCCGATAGAGTAAGCCGTGAACGTCGATTATGTACCATTTAAATGGGGTGTTCGCGTCTTATGTAAGCCGCGGCCAGTGTAAGTCACGGCTTATTTTGATCGATTGATTGATTGATTGATTTATACATTCATTCACTTAATTATTTATTATTTATTTATTTATTTATTTATTTATTTATTTATTTATTTACTTATAACAATATTTATACAGGTGCTCTCTCACAGCATTGGTTTTCAGAGAGGCCCTGTCGTATAAACGGCCCTATTGTTGTCCTTATGATAATAAGTCATAAAAGGTCATGGAAGAATGCGAAGAAATCGTGCGCTTCTGTGGCTTTGTCGTAGTGAGCTAGTTAATGAACTCGACTGAAGGCTAATTTTCAGGCTTTTCGAGTGTGTCTGTGGCTTCTTGTTCTGCTTGTGATTAACTGCTACAACTTAAACTCAGTACGTGGTCGTATATTTGATCGAGTACCTTCATATGTCAGATCTTTTTTTCTTGCGTTTTGCTAGCTCATGCTCTTCTACTTTTTTTTTTTTTTTTTTACCATTTTTGCTACATTACATTACAATAGATTTTTTTGTGCGCAAACTCAGTCTGTTTTTAATTTCTAATTCCGGACTCAAATTCCATTTCTGATCGTTTGAGAGACACGGGACTTAAAACCAATTACAGCAGATAACGACAGCAAGATCGTAGTTTTGAATGGGACAGACATTTCAGGAACTTAAGCGAATATTTGGCTTTAGTATAAATCTACTAGCGTTCTACCACGAATGCTGTCCTCTGATTGGCTACGGTACTCGCTATCTATTTAACTATTAGATTATGAGCTCGAGATTTCTATCAAAATCAGCGAATCTCTATCTCTCTCTCTCTTTCTATCCCGAATCAGCTATCACGCATAGAAATCGAGAGCGAATAATCTAATTGTTTTAGTATAAATCTTCTTGTCGTTCGAAACTAAACAAGTAAATTATCTAAATTCTCCTCGCAGACACTTCGAAAACGCGAAGAAGCGGCCGCCATTATGTTGACAATCGCTACTCACTATCTATCACAGAATAGATAGCGAGAAGCGTAGCCAATCAGAGAACGGCATTCGTGATAGAACGCTAGAAGATTTATACTAATCTGTGATAAGTAGTGAGTAGCGGTTGTCAACAAAATGGCGGCCGCTTCTTCGTGTTTTTGAAGTGTCTGCGAGGCAGAATTCTCCGTTGTATGTAGTGTTCAGATCAATGTTCGCACGTGGAACATATCGCTTATTCTTTCCATTTTTTCAACAAACAAACATAAAGTGTAAGTTAGGTCGCTTGTGTCTCGATACTGTTGTAAAATTATCGATACTGTTATAAAATTTAAAGTTAAAATAACTGAAAACAAGTTTAACCATTGCCAGTGATAGAGCGCTTTTCAATTGATTGCCGTAAAACCCAAACCAAAGTGATTCCTGCAATTAGCCAATCCGGATACGAAGCAATTACATGTAACCGGCGCAAAGCGCGGGAAAATGCGCGCGTGCAATTAGCGATTGGTTTTGGTTTCACTTCTCATTGGTTGAAAACGTGGCGCGAGTTTTGCTGGCCAATCACAGGGCAAAGCAAACGCAGTTTACTTTGTCTTTCAATACTCAATTGAAAACCGCTCTATTAGGTCGCCACATAAAATTATGTTAACTGATTTTTAAACTGACTGAGCCTTGATATTGGAGCTCTTATGAATCTATGAACAGCAAACATCCCTGCATGTGATTTGTTTTATTTCTTTGTTAAATATCAATACAGAGCATTTGAAAAGTGCTTTAGAGAGCATTAGTGTTTACTGAATGTTTTCTCCTTCACAAGTTCTTTTGCACATGTATTTCTCTTTGGCCTTCCTTTTTGCCGTCGGGTTCTATGTTCTCTTAATTAATGTAAAATGTTTCCTTTGCATGGAGTGTTAGTTGGCTAACTGAGTAACTCATCCGAGACCTGAAAGTATAAACCTTGTTTTAACACTTGATCAACATTGCTTAGTGATGCTTCCCTCTCGTGTTGTGGCGTGGTGTCAAGTAATTTTGAGGGGAAGTTGTTCGGGACGACTTTGCAAAAAGGGCGAATTGACTTGTTAGCTAGTGAGAACGACTGATCCAGTTGTCATGTTATAATAATTAACGATGCATCTTTTGAACTTCTGTAACACTGAATTGAAGTAATTAATTAATTGAGTTAATTTATTACTTGTACTTAATACGTTAGTTTTAACTAACAGGTGCATGGCCCCATAATTAAAATAGTTATCATTTGATACAAATTTACCGTCCAATCATTTCATCGTCCATCGTTACATTCATTTACTCCCTTACTTGTCACTCTTTCGTTCATTCGTTCACTTGTTCCGGCATTCATTTGCATTCATTTCTTTACATTGTACGAGGTGGGTCGATGTTATGGTGTTGAAAGTGCCTTTTATCTTACCAATGTGGATTAATACGCTCCCATTTTGTCGTCTCATCGTATATCTTCATTCGTTTTCAAACATGTGCATATCATGATTTCCGCATACGCGCCACAGCAGCAAAACATGTACTAAACATTCTGCCAAGATTATCATGCATCCTTATAAGTTGAATTTTAACTGGATATTTAAAATTTTCATTCATAAAGTAATTTGAATTTAACCTTCAAGTCCTCTTTTCGTGTCTTACTTGAGTTAACTGTTCATTTCGTTAGTTAGGTCTAACTAGCTTTGAATTTAATACTGTCATTAGCTATTTCATATAGTTTGAAATATTTTGAATTTTATAATGTACACTGTACTTTATTTTGTGTCCCCAAATTAATATAGGATTTTCTCCCAGGCTATGTGGCATTGACACATCAATAAAGTTTTCATGCTATTTTATTTTATTTCGTTATTCATTTCCTTCGCCATCTTTATTCTTCTCATTTGTGCTGGTCAACTACCATTTAGCAAAAGTGAAGCAATAAGTTGTTGCCTGTCTCGTGGTTAATTTTGCTAAGAGTTTACTTGTAATCCACCAGATCCATGTTGATCTACGTCATCCTCAACCATTTTCACCTCCTAACGGATTTGCCTTTCCTTTAACTACTGCGTTTTTACAAAATCAATTCCGAAAGCCATGTTGGAAGTAGTTTAGTTTAGTTTAGCACATGAATTAAAGAAATTTGCACTTTCAGCAACACGCAAGTTGTTCGAGTCCACGTCACCGTCCTCAGATGAAAGCAGTCCTCCACCTGATTACGTTACACCAGGTAGTATCGAGTATCAAGATGTGCAAGTGATTTTTCCCATGATCCTTCTCTTTCTTCTATGTCTTCTAAGAATTTGGAAGCTGATAACCTATTAAACAGTTATAGTACAACTTGGGAATGGATCTGTGCTTCACTTGGGGGTTAATTTGAGTTCCTATTTCTGATTTGTTAGCAAAAATGCAAAATAGCTGCGTTGTGCTTGGGCAACGCTATGTAAACATTTGAGCTGCGATTGAAGCGTATGTTAAACCCAACTGCAGAAGAGACTTGACGCAGTTACTTCCAATTTTTCTAAACTTACATGAGTTAACCTGACTTGGTCTGACAGGTTAGAGCAAGCGCTGTAGCGTCTTACCGTCGTACATATTTAATGTTTAACCTTGCAGTTAGAGCTCTCACTCAGTTGTTACTCATACCATAACATAACTATGATGTACCTTCTGTTACAAATAAAGATTCTTCTCTTGTAAATGTATGTAATAAAATACATGCTTTAATGAAATGGCTGCTGGGCTTATGTAATTATTAAGTGGTTGTCATACTAACATTTTCTTACTAAAACGTTAACACTGCATGGTTGTTTCTTGCTCACGCTTCTAAATATTCAAATTTAATTAACACTAGACGTGTCTTTTCCGACCTACGAAGAAAATGCCACTATCCGAGTATTCTTGTCCGATTCAGAAAATGAAAGCTTGCGATGGCTGCGGTATCTTTAGAGGGCTTTTCAATGGCATCTACACCACATTTTTGTTTTGAAATGAATGCGTATAGAATGGCTCGAGGAACAAGCCAGTAGAGGTTCATGTAAACACTAGTGGTAACTCTTTTCGTCCACATCCTCTCACTAATTCAGACAAAGTTGAAAACTTCATTTTCCCGAAAACGTATCGAATGCTTTCCGGGATCCTTGGATACACTTCACTCTTAAACGTTCCCTTGGCCCGAGGAAAAATTTCACCGTTCACATGGTGAAAACTGGTTTCTTGTGTTTTTAAATTTATCCACTCTCCTTACCGTTTTCTAAGGGATTAACTTGGGCGAGGCCTAATGCGACCGCAGCCAGTGGTTTTGAATAGTGCAATCAAGCTTTGCAATCAAAGCACTTTTGTTCCACCACGTTGCTTCACTCTAACACGCCAGACATAACAAAGTTAGTCACAGATCAGGCATACTGAAAAGTCCAATCAAGAAGTCTGATTTCTCACTTATGAACCAATCACACGCAAGCAGTCACATGCAGGAAGGGTTTGCAGACAATTTTATCCAGTTTAAACTTGATGTTTCACATGTCGAAAATTGGCAAAAATTGGTTTCGCTTGAATACGGTTTACGTTTGCTCGAGTGTCCGAGAAAGAAAGTCAACTGTGTGTTGGGCATGTGATCACAAGGTCGATGGTCTGAGTCCTGATGTTGGCCTGTTCCTAAATTTAGAAAAATACCCACTTCATATTGTCTGTCGTAACGGAATAAATAGGCACCTTCAGGTTACTCGAGCAGTCTAGTAAAAGTAAGCTACATGTGGCAACCACCCAAAGACGAGAGCCCATCTGTGGAGAGTAGCATTGTCTCTAGTCGCTTTTTGCTATAAAATTGGACAAGTGGTTTGCCTAGATTGCTGCATCGCGCGATATGTGCCTATTTAACATACAATCAAGCATAATGTACAGAAGCTCGCCAAACGCTGCATGCAAAACCAGTATGCCAAGGTGGTCTATGTTCCATCTGCCGAGACTCTGGGGAAAAACAGTTCGGGCGGGGAGGTTTTTAGTCTCCTTCGCAGCCGTTATTTGGATCGTCACGCAACGCTCCTCCCCACTAACGGCTGCTCACTCTAGCTTTGCATTCCTTTCCCTCAAACTGACCAATAAGGAGCAGGCTTTCATTTTCTAGAAACCTGGTCCTAGTCCTCGTCTTGTTGTGTTTTTGGTGGCAAATGTAACGAGAACTATGATTGGCGCAGTTGCCAAGAATTACATGCATTTTATTGGTTCTCGGTAACAGGGAAAGGAATGCAGAGCTCGAGTGAGCAGCCGTTAGTGGGAGGAGCGTTACGTGACGACCCTAATAACGGCTGCGAAGGAGACTAGGAGGTTTTCTCCCCTGACAATGTCGGACTTTTCCTCCCATCCTCGCGGATGCTAGGCAAAATAGTCGGGGCGGACAAGTTTATTCCCTTGCTTGGTTTATACGTTTCCCCCCATCCTTGGGAACGCAAGGACAAGTCGAAACCCGAATAGTTTTTCCAAACATGATCATTTGCCAACCTTGACTCCTAAGTAGCCCTTAGAATTTCCACTCACATGTCACTCACGAACAAGTCCAAAGAATGATTACATGTGAGGCTAGCAACCGTATCTTTTCCTTCAGTCCACTGCATGGTCATCTTATGTATGAGAACTAGACTGCAAGCAGTCACTTTCTGGATACTGGGGAGCTCACGTTAATAGCGCGACTGGCCAAACCTGAAGTGAATACGCTGAGGGGAGCCTGGGGGAGAGGCGGAAGAAAATTCTTGCGCCTCTCCCAGCCTCTTTACGCTCTGTTCTCCGCGCTCCAGCCTCACCGCGCTATTAATAGATTGCGCTTCGATTATCCAAAAGGGAACTGCTAGTAGTCTAATGAGAATTTCAAATGCCTTCAACCTCCTGTACTGGGGCGCTTTCCGTTTAGCCAACATTTTCGGTTTGAAATTCTAGGAACTTTCCGCGCCAATGAAAAGGCTTTTTGTTGATCCAGACGAAAGCAATCGTTTCAGTTCAAACTACCTACCTCACTAATCTCACGTGAAGGGTTAAGAAGCCACGAAAATGGATCAGGGACTCCCCCTACTTTGTTGTCTTCAGGAAAGTGACAACAAACTTGAAACTTGCTCAAGTGGGAGAGGTTATTTGGACCTCGTAAAATAGAAGCGACTTTCTGTTTTTTGTCGAGAGAAATTTTACACACACAGTGCAAATTATTCTAGTGTGTTTTTATTTTTTCAGTCGGCGAGAGTAGCAGAGAACGAAACTTTTTCAAACGATGCAGTTGTTTTAGTTTCATTTAGTTGGAACGGAAAAAGTCGTGTGTTGACCGCTTGTTCCCGAAAATGTCCGGAGACTCAACCGGTTGAACGAAAAATTCAACTTGATAGAGAGCGCCCCCGAACACGAGCCTTCTAACATACGAACGATAGTTGAGTTGATGTCTACTTCCTTTGACCATGAGTGCTGTCACGCTGAAATTGCTATTGTATTTATGTGTCCAGTTCCCAGATCCGAAGAGAGGGCGTTCGATAACACTGCAGCCAATGGTTGGTCACCAGCCAGGTCACGTGCCATGTCAACTGATATGGAGACCAAAGAGTACCTGACTCAGTTGGAGGAAGCCACAACAATCGACGCACAGGCCGATATACTTCACTTCCTGTATAACACAAAGTAAGAAAGCCGCTGTAAGGGAGAAATATTCTAAAGCCCCGGCTAAATGATCAAAGATTTTCATCTAGCATTGTGTTGGAAGAGAATGTTTGACCGTTTAGCCGCCTCTCTCAACTTGGCAAAAAGATTTGAGACTTTAATAAAGTTATTATTATTATTATTATTATTATTATTATTATTATTTATTATTATTATTATTATTAATTATTATTGGCATTGAAATGGTTTAAATGTTTGATCTTGATCAAACATTTTCATCCGACATTTCGCGTAACGAACAAATGTTTGATCGTTTAGCCACCCAAACCAACAAAGCATGAACAACCGGTGAAATTAACCAAGTTAACCACATAACGTCGAAACATTTTTCTGTGTACTCACTTTGTCTTGTGTTTGGTCAAACATTGTTTGTCCGTTTGGCCACCCAACTTTGTGTTTAGCAAACACGATGTTGGACGAAAATGTTTGATCATTTAGCCGGGGCTTAATCCCCCTAAATCAGCTTCTAATTAGCCCAAATATTCGGACCTCTTTTTTAAATGTGGTCAAACCCCAAAAAGCAAGAAATGTTTCCTCTTCAGCGAGGAACGGACGAACTAATGAGTTCTCGCCAGTTCAAGCTGTCTCTAGCCAAAATAATCTTGGCATTCCAGGGAGACATTACTCGTCTAGTTTTCTCCCCCTCTTGCTTTTCCTTCAGTGATGCAAAGTCATTGTAGTTGTCACATAAAAAATTATGATGATGTTGTTGTTATCTTCTTCTAGGGGGCCCAAACTTGACACGCAACTGTTTGGTGAAACCGGGATCACAGTTCAGAAGCTTCTGGGAGAGCTTTATGAGAAGGTATGCTACTTTGCGGAGATTTTGTGTTACTCGAGTGTGTTATTAGGGAGCTTAAGCAAAGCCGTTTCTAAGCGATGTACTGCAACCGGAAGTTGACATTTCTCGTTCATGAGCAGCGGTTGTGCTCAAATTTCAAGCAAATCGTCTCTATAAGACACTTAGTTATATAAATGTGGTAGCACCAAGGCCCGGAAGAGGAGTGGGGGTACTCCCATAAATTTCGGATAGGTGTGTGCCGCGAAGGG
>JAEMWC010000547.1:575000-602365 GCA_016490735.1 Pachyseris speciosa | reverse complement strand
AAATCATCCCACGCGGGGTTGGAGCCGTCGGTTTTCAAACATTGCGCGATTTCCGAATCAAGGTGGCTTTTGTTCACAGCATCGAGGATGTCCTTGGGATAACCCATGTTGGTTATGAGATTCTCCCCCATGTCCAGGTTGCCGGTCATCGGGGCGCTCCCGTCGAGTTTCAGAAATGCCCCTGTCGCCGAGCCTGGTGGCCCGCGGGGGCCGGTATCGCCTATTTCGCCTTTATTGCCTTTCAACCCCTGCAATCCGTGCAAACCTCGTGGCCCAGGGGGGCCGCGGGCTGGCGCTCTGAATCTTCGAAAAAAACCGAGCCGTCTGGCAAACGCCCCCATGCTATATATTTTCGTCGAAATTTTTTTTCATCAGTTTTTTCGGTTTGTCGAAGTAAAAGAAGGAAAACTTTTTGTCGGTGGCGCGGTCCAGCAGTTTGTGGTCAACCTCCGGCTCGTCGGCGATTCGTTTGTTCTCCCTCGGGAGGAAGCTGAAATGGCTGCAGTTGTCCCGGATGTTTTTGGGGACCTTGTAATAAGTCTGCGTGAGATAAATGACGCTACAGTTTCTGTGCCGGCCGTTGATGAAATAGTTGATGATGTCGTTTTGGGTTTTTTCGCAAACCAAGTCGTCGAACACAACGATTTTTTGGTTGTCGGGCGGCAATTCTCCAAGCGGAGCAATTTCGTCAACAGGGGCCTCGATCACCTCGTACCCCACCTCGGGAACAATGTTTCTCGCGAAGTCCTGAAGCAGGGCGTGCTACTTGTACTGGTGGAGGATTTTCCAAAAGAGAAAGACTTTGTCGAACTCCAACATCTCGTAAAGCATGTGCAGCAGGATGTTCGTTTTGGCTGAATTGCTTGGCCCGCAAATCAACATCCGAAAAACGTCGTCGGGAATGGCCGGATGGACCTGTCGAAAGCCATTTGCGGCAGCAACATCGGGATCATAATTCGGACTTATCATTTTCCTATATATTGTTGCGCAAGCCGCCATGTCATTGCAAAAATGGCGGTAACAGGCAAAAGCCGCAGCCGAGCTTGAAAAACAAGAGCAAGAAATCCGCCGAAAGTTCAAAACGCACAAAATCGCCAAGAAGTTTGGTAAGGTCGAGGCTGAAAAGCTTTTCAAACCGATCACGACCAGGTTGGACAAAAGTTTGGTGCCCCCCACACCGGAGGCAGAAGAACCCGACTATGACATGGACGAGCTCGACAGGATCAACCCGTTCGGTTGGGACGATTTTCGGCCGGAGGCTGACACCCCGCCACCATCACCAACCCCCGAAGAAGAAGAAGAAGAGTTTCCACCCCCACCCTCTCCAGTGGTGGAAGATGCCAGCGGTGATGCTGAAGCTTCCCTCCCGCCCCCATCCCCACCCCTGAGCCAAACATGGGAGGGACCGGTGGTGACTGGCTTGCTCGAAGGGACCAGCGAATCTGTTCAATTGCAGACGATCAACCGGCTCCTCACACAGTTCGGGGACGATCCCAACTATAGAGTGAAAAAGAAAAGTTCCCCATTCCACGGGTTTTCAGTGGCAGATCTTCGAAGAGCTCAAGAAGAGATTGACGCCCGCCAAAGCGGGGACGGCAGGAGTTGTCGCCACAGCAGCTTCAGGCGGGGAAAGAGAAGTTGAAACGAACCCCTCCGACCCCCCATCCCTTGGGAACAAGCCATTTTGAACCGCCGGCCCACTATCGGTGGGCCAGAAGAGGAGGAACTTGCTGAGCAAGAGTGGGAAATTGAAGGAAGTTGGGTGGGAGACGCCGCCGATGACAAGATCCATCAACTCTACGTGGCGCTTTGTTCGATCAAAGCCGGCAACACTTCGACGAAACTCTGAAAAAAGGTTTCTTCTTTGCTCGAAGAGCTTCTCCAGCTTGGTGTCATCAATGAATTCCAAGGGCGAAAAATTTTCCACGATTACATAGCGTGAGGATGTACCACCTGGAGCTCGACTCGAGCCCTGCGAGGCTGCAGAAAAATGGCGCCACCCAAAAGTCCCACGACTTTGAAATTCTTTTCAACCCACCGATTGAGATCGACGCACAGCGAAAATGGGAAGCCGCGCTCGATAGGCTGCTTACCATGAGCTACTCCTGGTACAACGTCGCGGCCGCCTACGGCAACAACGAACTCAAGTGGAGGAAGAAAGGGGACGCCTGGCAAACGTTGACGTTCCCCGACGGGATGTACGATTACACAGACATCAACAGGTTTCTGCAGGGGCACACGGGGTTCGTTAACCCGGATGCCGAGGACAAAATGCACATTTTCAATCTGTACTTCGACTTCTCGATCACCCGGGTTGTGGTTGGGGTGGCGCAAAACTACGGGCTCGACCTCTCTGTCGGGGATTTTGCCAAGTTGCTTGGGTTTGACAAAAAGGTTTTGAAAGACGCGACGACTTTCACGGGAACCACGATTCCAAACATCACAAGGGGCGTCGACTGGGTCTTCCTGCACTGCGACTTGGTCACTGGGCGGGCGAACGACGTGCCAAGCGAAGTTTTGTTCTCTTTCTCCACCGCGAACCTCGAGGTCAGCTACCCTTTCACGAAAGAGCCCCTGTGCCCCAAATTCCATCCAGTCAACAAATCGCGGATCGACTCGGTGAGGATCCGAGTCACGGACGGGCGAAACAACATCCTGGACCTCAACGGCGCGGTCGTGGCTGTGGATTTGATGATCTGAGAAATTTCTGGTTGACGAATTTCGAAATAAAGTACACGATGAATTTCCCAAGCGAGTGGATGAAGTTTTTCGACCCGCGCGCCGGCCGGTATCGCGTCAAACACAAAGGCACGGGTGTGGTGCGTGACACCCTCATGGACATTGGAAAACGACTCAAAAAAGAAGCGGGGCCGGTTGTGAAAAAAACCGCAAAGCCGCTCTCGACCAATGTTCAAAAACTCGATGCATCACCCGCTGTGGTGGCTGAGAATGGGGGGGGGGGGGGGGGGGCAGGAAAATTCGACAGTTGTTGTGGAAACACCGCAGGCCCGCAGCCCCACCCCGATCAGATGCAATGCTCAAACTGAGTCAAATTTTGGCAAACCAACTTTGAAAATTTTTCATCTTTGTATATCGAGATGTTCAGGGCGCCGCACTTGCTCGAGAAGGTGGATTATGAGCGAATCAATCTGGACACCCCCCTCACGTTTCCGGCCAATGGGCAAGCGCAGGAGAAAACCAATCTGGTATTCACGGTGAGACACCGAGACGTCATCTACGACTGGTACAAAGCCTATATCCGGGTTGATTTCCAATTTCAGGCCACCGCCGACGGGGAATTAATTGCGCTCGACACGCGGTCGGCCCCAGTCAGCGACTCGTTCTCTCTCATCTCTCGTTCTCTCTCAGACCTGTACGAAGCCAACGGCTTCCACAAAATAGTTTTCATCAAAAACCTGTTGAAATATTCTGACGACTATGCCTAAAGTGTGGCCGAAGACGAGTTTTGGTATCTCGACACCGACGCCACAAATGTGACAACGGAGGCCGCAACCAACCTCGGGATCAGAGCCCGCGAGCTTCTTTCCCAGGGAGACCCCATCAAAACAGTCAAAACGGGGACTCCACTCAACCGCTTTTCGTTCTTTGAGGACATGGCGGACAAGCTCTTGCCCACGATGCAACTCACGTTCAACATCGAGCTGCAGAGTGACAACGAAATGATTTTTCAACACGGCGGCACCGCGCGCCGAATTGTTGTCCGAAAATTTGAGTTGTGGGTCCCCAAACTGCAGCTGAAGCCTGCGGGCCAAAAGCTTGTCAATGAAAACTTCCTGAAACTAACCCAATGGCGCTACTTGAAAGAAATGTTGATCCCCAGCCCCGAAACGCCAAACACGTCTTTGTCTTCATTCAAAAAACAGCGTCAGTGAACAACATCCAAGCGAACCCCCTACTTCTTTGACACCTATGCCCTCGATGGGGGGGGGGGGGGGGCGCGAAGTTGGCCACATGCCGCCTCAAGTATGGCGGCAGCTCTTACCCCGAGGTGGAATATGAAGGAGAAGACCAAAGGCGGATCCGCCAGGATTTGCTTGAGTACAGCTACAGACAAAAGGACTACAACACCGGAACCCAGGTGAAGGAGGCCAACTACTTCACGCTTTATCCGATCGTTTACTTCGATCTCCGGGCCGCCCCACCAAGTGTGACGGGGGATGACAAAAAGCTGGTTTTGAACTAACGGTTGAATCAAGCCGCCACAGCGGATTACAGAATATTTGCCGCCGTTTTGTACGAGGAAGAGTTTGTGATAAAACAGGTTTGAAACGAGTTGGTCGTTATTTTAAAATTTCTTTTCTCTGATATAAGATGGAGACGGTGTATCACCCCTTCAGAATCGGGCTGACCGAGGGTCAAACAGACAGTCTTCGCCAAGCAGTTCTCCGAATAAGCGCGGTGACTTTGCGCATCAAACCCGAACAGGTTGGACAGGGGGACGACCTTTTGTTGACCGCCGTATAAAAGGATCCTTGCTGCAACATTAGATCACCCCTGATAAAGACACTAGACAGGAATGTCGAAACGATGGGTCGTGAATTGTAACTTTTTAAGTTACATTACGTACATTCATTCATACATACATACTTTATTGAGACTCCCTTCAGCAGGGCTTTTCAGTCAAAATTAACTATTCAAAGGTGACAGACCACAAATAAATGTTTCAGTTTCAGTTTCAGTTTATTTGCCACTTATTGTTGTTTTAAATTACAAAATAAATATATATTAAACAACAAGAGATATTAAATAATCGATAATAGACAAGCATTAGGCGAGTATGCCCATATAGAAACCATTAGGGCTTATTCGGGCTAGAGGCACCTCAAGAAAAATACAACGATAAAATGATAATTTAGGCGTGTTGCTTCTAAATATATCTGAATGTAATAACTGTTCAGTATATTCATTAATCTTCAAACCAGAGTAGTATCAAACCATGTCTGAAGTCATAATGTGCCAATGTGTGCAGTTTAAGTGGTTTAATTTGATAAAGAAACGTTACATAACACTGAAAGATCACTAAGTTTCATACAACTTTCTCAAATTCTTCAGGTTTTTACATTTTGTAATGCCTTGTGTCATGAGCTATTAATTTTTTCGGAACTCAGCCAAACAAGTTATTTTCGTAAAAAACGTTGATGTGGACCATGAACAGCTTTCCGCCATATAATTCCCACATATTTGAACCATCCATGAACGATAAACCTTCAAAACCATTCCATGGCGCTTTAATCAGTGACTTATTAACAAAATGACGAAATAAACAGCATAAAAGACGCAAGTGCTGTTTTTCAATAAGTTCTTTAATTATGGTAATTTATTATTCTAGATGTCTTTTCCGCTTGGTTAATGGACGTAGTAGGAAAGCAATCTTTGTTTCTATAGCACCGTCCAAGCCTGACTAAGCATGAATTAACTGGCCAAGCAAGCATAAAGCTTGAGTCCTAGAAAAAACAAAACTACAAAAGCTTCTCTAAAGATGAAAACCATTGCCTACGTGATGTTGTATTGCATGATTTACAGAGGTGAGTCATTTAACTCAGGAATAATTCTACCTTCCCTTTTAACATCCCTATATATTGAAAAGCTATACTTATGATATTGATTTGTGTTTTGTTGTCGCATTCTGGGTACTCAGAAAACATACCACAAGCTTACAACTTGTGACAACTTTTATATTATTTGCTCTGTATTTTTTGTCTTTTAACTATGCATTGTGTGAAGCGCTTTAGAATATTTTTTATGATTTTAGCGCTACATAAATTTTGTTATTATGATTAATTTAATTATTATTATTATTATTATTATTATTATTATTATTATTATTAAAGGCGTGAACAAAAATCAGCAAATTATTTTGGTGCTTGTCCTTTTGTGTGTGCCGTGAATCGTGTCAGCACCTTTTGCTCGTCGAACTCTGCTGCACATTGAAGATGTAGCTAAAAAGACTCTTCAGTATCGCTCAGTGTCGCTACCTTTCAGCGAGGTATATTCAGGCATCATTGATGCTCTTCTGCTGGAAGGATGTCTAGGCAAACATTCCATGCTTGCGACCAATCGGCTTAGGAATCCACAACTGAGCACCTGAAATGATTCTGTTCCATTAGGTATCTCGGACGTTCATATAAGCTGTTTATTTATGTACGTATGTATGTATGTATGTATGTATGTAACTCCTTCTGGCAGCGTGTAATAATCGATTAAATTGCTGCCTCGGGGGAAAATGAACCACCGTGAAATTAACATTTCCCTTAATATTTGTACAGTGTTAATTTGCAAATAGCTGTTAAAACGGGACAGAGTAACATCTGCCGGGGAAAAAATTATACTAACAGCTTATGGAATTTCATCTGAGGGAACAAATAAACTTCTTAAGTATAATAATAGGTATTTTTGGTGGAGCTGCCGCTTCCTCGTTATGCCTACTTCATGTCGATTGATTTATATATTATGTTTCATTTAAATTATGAAATTATGAACGACTGAAAAGTTTCAGTTCTAAGGACTGATCATATGCGTTTCGTGGTTAATGCTGAGACCTGACATGAAACTGTCATGAATTGTTTAGAGAACTAAGAATCGTATCGCATCGCATCGTAACCAGTCATCGGATTGTTGCTAGTGTTTGGGAGTCGAAAATCAGCATTTAAAATACCATTTAGAGACCAATCAACTTTTTCTTGTGGGAGGCACAATGCCAACTGTTTCCAAGTAATTGTGGAGCCGAGGCAAACAACTTTACACGCAGAGCAGCAAAACATGTCATATTATTTTACGGTTTTATAAGTAACATTAAAATACTTAACGTATATAGAAGTTGGTTTTTCCATCATAGTCAAGAAAATGAAAATTGGATTGGCCGAACCGGACACGGACCATCAACATGAAATAATGGCCCTTTTTATACTAGAGACGCATTATCCGTCCAGACGAATTATGCGTCTGTCATTTTATCCGACTAGTGTAAAGACGGGACGAACTATGTGAGACGCATAATTCGTTTGGGACGAACTTGGGCAAACATTTGCAGTGCGTCTGTTTAGTTCGACTAGTATATCTCGTTGTGAGGGTGAATTTAATAAATAAAAAATTAATAACTTAATGTAGCATTTCTGCTAACTGGGGACACCTAAACAAGTTACAATATTGATGTTGGAGCAATCACTGTAAAGTGAAAACTTGCAGCAGAGAAAAGGAAGCAGGTAATGAGTCTGAACGCTTTGTCTTTATCTTTGGTTTTATTAAACACTTATATATCTGGTTGGAGTTTGAAAACGGGCCGGGTTCGACGAAAATGTTAGCGTTTTCAGCTTTCACAAGAGCTGCGCTCAGGCAAGGTTTTTATGACTCCAGTCAGCCTTAGAAGCATCATCACGATTCAAAAGAAAGAAGATGGAAAAGAAGAGAGAGGAGGGAGATTACATTTATTATATTACCAACTATGGAGGCGCAGTATACTCGCTCACATAACGTTTTACACGCAACTCCTTTGTCAACAACAAGCTAGATAATCTATAAGGTCGTATTCTTTTTACTCATAAAAAATAAAACAAAAACAACGACAAGAAATGGTAATGGTAAATATTTCGACCCCTGGATGCAGTGCTTACGCAGGGACGGCGCTTATTTAAACTTATCAGTTACGAGCAAAATATTACATTTTCTTTTGCTTAAAACCCCAAACCATAACAACCTAACAAAAGCCAGTTTTTATTGTGTATATCGATGAGTATTTTGAAACCCAAATCAATAACAATAAGGAAAAATGTAAATTTTCAAATTCGAGTAGTTTTAAAACAGCACTTCGAATAAGCGCAGCTCAAGAACTTCATTGTTCTGCAAGCACTGTTCTGTTGAGAAGTGCGGCGCTTATTCGAGGCCGGGGGTTATTAATATTTTTTACTCCTTAGTACGGCTCCAATTCAGGGGAGTCACTCTTTCGAGTAAATACGGTAATTGTGCGGTCATTTTGACGATATAGTCTTTTACCTTTGTTGATTCTGTTTGCTTTTGTAGTGCTAAAATCAAATTCAAAGGGAAATAAGAGTCCAAGTGACCAAAGAGAATATGTTCAGTTCGAACATAACGTAAGGCTATAAGGGAATTGAGGTTAACGAATAACTTTGTCAATAGCCCCATACCATTTTAAAACACGTGTTTTTTATATGCACGGATGGTAAGGTACATTTATACGCATTTTCGCAAGATTAAGAAAATATTTTGACAAGTCAAATATTTAGAATCCAATTAAACTGTACTTAAGGTGATGCGAAGGACCCCCCACTGCAGAAAAGACATATTCAATTACGCAAAACTACAAGAAAGATAACGTTAAAGCCATATCTGTTTCTATAGTACCGTAAAGGAAGCTCAAATAAAGACAATACAATTTTGTTGTTTTGTTAGCGTAATGTAGGCGGGTCACGAACACGCCGCGTCGGTTTAAATGCAATTATAAGCCCTAAGCTCATGCAAGTGTGTTCCTGGAGAAATGAACGATTTAAACTTTGTAACTCTCTCGTTCTCTTTCTTGATTTGTAAAGGTAAGCAAAGTCATAACTATTTTGTTTTTAATGTTAATATTTAAAACTGTAATGTAAAATCCTGAGCTCTGTAAGAATTGGCAAACAATGGTATGAAATTTACAATAATGCGCTGGCATCGTATCAACTTGCAAGCACGTGGCATGTGACTGTACTTTACTCTTTGGTATTTTATGTACATAAACATTGTTCATCTGACCAAGTAATTTTTTGTAAAGCGTTATTCATTACGAAATATTTACTGAAACAAATTTTATGCAAAACCGTTTGGATATTTACACGATAAGACCGATTTTACAATAAGAATTCAGTATAACAAGAACCTCAGCCACTCAGGCGTGTAGTAATGCTACATACATTCGAATAAACAGTTCTTTTCAGCGTATCAAAATAACGAAGCGAAAATTTGGTCAGAAAAAATGCGCTTATTAATTTTTAATAAAATGAATAGCCCCAGTGAATTTTGTGAACAAGATTATAATTGCAAATTGCTTTCAATATTAATAGTGAAAGGAGCGAACTGAACAAATATATCCATAACAATTTACACAGCTGAGAAGGCACCCGAAGTACTTGCGGAAAGAAAGCCTCCCCCTCCCCCCCAAAAACAAACAAACAAACAAACCAACAATCAAAACACACACACACACACACACAATTCTGCATTCAATAGGACTGGAACCCATGACCACAGGTGCATTACGCTACTCACTGCCACCTCAGTGGGAGCTAGTCACTTTTTGTGTTCTTGACATGTACCATTAGCAGGAAAAGTATGAAATGACAGAGTGACAAATAAAATACCATACGAGTGACACATTGGAACGATACCGAGACGAATTTTTGTACAACTCAACAAATTTAGAGATATTATTTGTCAGTAGAATTTTTAGTTTTCAATCCAATTTACTTATACACTTGCTATCTTCTGATTTAACATCTAAGGGTCACTCTTTCATCTCTTACAGAAATTTTCGAAAGTTTGATCGCGAAAATTTTCGAAATGAAATCTCTCAGTAAGACTGGTCTTTCGATGAATTTGAAGATCCAAATTTGGCATGATCTAACTGGAAACAAAAATTTGGCACGTTGTTAACTCACATGCTCCGTTTCGAACTAGACGTACTCAATTGAGCAAAGCACCCTGGATTAATTCAGCCTTGAAGAAAAGTATGCGCCATCGCGATGCTGCTAAAAGGTAAGCGATAAGAACAAAGAATCCTCACGACTGGGCCAGTTACAGAAAGTTACGAAATCGAATTAACAATAAAGTGAAAACCACTAACGCATCCTATTATCACAATAGTTTTATTCAATCCGAAGGAAATGCTCGAAGGACTTGGAAAACTATTAATAACCTCATGTCTCGTCGTCAAAACAACCAGATAACAAAAGAAGTGAAAGTAAATGACATCTCTATTTGTAACTCTACCGAGATTTCCAACGCCTTTAACGAACATTTTTCAACTATAGAGCCCAGACTAGCCAGCGAAATACCTTTAACTTCGGACGAGAAGTCTAATTATTCAAACCATACTCCTGAAAATTACAACAAATTCTGTTTTCGTCCAACTACTAGCAGTGTTGTCTTTACCCATCTTAAAAGGTTGTCTAACACTAAAGCTACAGGGCTAGATAATATCTCTGCTAAGTTGATTCGTTAGTGTGCTTATATTATTTCGGGCCCGTTGTGCGATCTGTTTAATAAATCCTTGATGTCTGGCATATTTCCTGACGACTGGAAATTTGCTAGAGTGACTCCGTTGTTTAAACAGGGCGAGTCATCTGATTTAAACAACTACCGACCTATCTCAGTCATTTCCGTAATCGCCAAAGTTTTCGAGAGGATTCTGTACGATCAGTTTTACAACTTCTTAAACAGCGAAGAAATCATCTCTGAACATCAATCTGGTTTCCGGTCTTTACACTCAACTGTTACTGCTCTTCTAGAAGCCACTAACAATTGGACATTTAATATCGATTGTGGCTACGTAAATGCCGTCGTGTTTCTCGACCAACATCGTTCCCAGGGTCTCTCCTCTTCCCGCCCCCTGGAGCGAGAGAGAAGAGACCGGGTCTCTTCTCCCTCACTCCAGGGGCGGGAAGAGGAGAGACCCTGGGAACGAGGTTGTTTCTCGACTTAAAAATGGCATTCGACACCGTTGATGATGAGATACTACTAACCAAAATGAATCGGTGCGGAATTCAAGGGAAAACCCTTGATTGGTTTAAATCGTATTTGACGAATCGCACACAACGGTGCTCCGTTAACAAGGAACGATCCTTGGCCCCCTTTTATTTCTAATTTATTTTAACGATTTGCCTAACTGTCTATCGTTCAGCGTACCTAGAATGTATGCTGATGACAACCACATTACTTATGCTTGTTCAGATTTACATCTAATTCAGTCTAGTCTATCTCACGACCTTGAAAAGCTAAGCAAATGGCTTGTGTCTAACAGACTTACCTTGAACGCTACAAAAACTGAATTTATGTTGATCGGCTTCAGGCAAAGATTAAGTACTTTATCTGATACATTCGAACTCTCCATTGATAATGTTCCAATTGAACAAGTTTCCTCTGTAAAATCACTTGTAATATATATCGATGAGTGTCTAACGCGGAACTCCCACATTGATAAACTGTGTAAAAATATCGCTTCCGCAATCGGAGCCATAAAGCGAGTTAAGCCATTTGTGCCTGAATCCACCCTACTCAGCATATACAGCTCACTAGTTCAATCTCACTTTGACTACTGCAGCCCAGTCTGGGGTAATTGTGGCAAAACATTATCTATTAAGCTACAAAAACTACAAAACCGTGCTGCACGAGTAATAACTTCATCGAGCTATGACGCTGATGTCGATTCCTTGTTTCGCAAACTCAGCTGGAAAGACTTGCAATCTCAACGTCAAATTCAGAAAGCCCAATGGTTTTCAAGTCTTTAAACGGTTTGGTTCCTGAATGTCTCACATCTAAATTTTCATCGCGAATTGAATCAAACTATGCTCTGAGGGACTCGGTTAACAAACTTGTTGTCCCCTTTCCGAGAACTAACTACATGAAAAATAGTTTTAGTTACAGCGGCGCAACCCTCTGGAACAGCTTACCCTGTAACATTAGAGAGTCTGATTTATTAAACCAATTTAAACGCCTTCTCTATCTTAATTTTTAAACAAACGGCATTCATGGAAAACAGGTTTAATAAATAGCATATTGTTGTAAAACATAACTTTTAATTATAGCATAATGTTGTACATACAGTAGTTTTAGGACTGATGAATTTTTTTTACAGTGTATAAATAAAGATTAAAGATTAAAGATTAAAGGCTTTTCTTGAAAAACACCTTGTAGTGATAATATAATGGAGCCAGCATTTTAATACTTTCCAACTGAATACGTCAGTAATAATACTTATCAAATGAAGAATGATCCTCGCAGTCGTGAACGCAATTTATGCAATTGCGAAAAGAAGCCTGAAAAAAATTCAGGATTTCAGCGAGGTTTGAACCTGTGACCTCGCGATTACCGGTGCGATGCTCTAACCAACTGAGCTATGAAGCCACTGACGTTGGGAGCAGGTCAATTGTGGGTTCATGTATGTTCCCGTGAAAGAAATGAGTGTGAATGATATATGAAATAAATCATACATGAACTGCGGAAGGCGTCTTTTCGCAATTGCATAAATTGCGTTCACAACTGCGAGGATCATTCTTCATTTGATTTCATTTCCGCAGTTCATGTATGATTTATTTCATATATCATTCACAATAATACTTATCTTCATTAGCACATTCAAACAATACTTTTTAAACGGCGTAATGTCCAAATTCTTATTAGAGGTGTTATTTGTAGCTTGTTACAGTTCTTATATTTCTTTAGTATACAAATATAAACATATCTCTCTTGTTTATTATACAAGGATCGTATAACTCAAATGGTTATGATTCATTCAGTTTTGGCCTTTGGCCAGGCGTTCTGTATGTGATAACAATTCTCGAACAATTTTTGTGTTCCCTGTCTCCCAATTCTCCTTGTGATTTAGGTGGAGTTATTACATTTTTCTTTATTTTGAACCTTCACTCGCCAAATAAGATGATAGATACAACTGAGGTGCGTGCTTGTAAAACATACGTCTGGTGCAACAAATACTCAAAGATCCATTTAACAAATTATAAATAAAGTTGTTGTTGTTGCCAGTTGTTATACTCTGGTATATGAAACCCATTTACAACACTGAAAGGAAAAGCACACAGGAGTTTTAACTTGAAATTAAGAAAGTTGAAATTCTGCACTCATTTATTGTTTGGTTTTAAGGCACTTTCAACCCACCTTGGACGACAACGACATATGCAGAGTGCTGGAGAGTTGAGATAAGATTAGCCCATTTATCAGAGTGATTAGAAACGCTCAATACTGACGCGACATCTGCATCTGGCTAACGCAGACGTATTAAGAAATAATCATTGTTAAGTTATGTTATTTAAATTTCAGGTTCTGCCTTTATGTGCAATGTCTGTCTATCTTTTGAATCCTGGGACGACTGTGAAAACAATCGAGTTGTGGTTAATTGCTCCAGCGAAGACCCACAGTTTGACGTCTGTTTTAAAGTGCACAGAGCTTTGAAGAGAAATGACTCTGAAATTCATATCTACACTAAAGGATGTGGATTCCATGAGCAATGTAATGGTTGGCAATGCAAGGAGTACGGACATTGGTGCCAAGTGGACTGCTGCAATACGGATGAATGCAATACATCACAGAAACTCCAAGTTATGTACACGACGTATTCGTTTGTTGCAGTGTTAACCACTTTGCTTTTTGCATGACAAAGATTGTGAAGAAAGAAGACATTTTTAGCAGTAATATTCACGCAACCATTTTATTTGAACGGTTCATGCCGTTTAAACGCCTATACACTCTTTTTATATATATATATATATATATATATATATATATATATATATATATATATATATATATATATATAAGAACGTTCAAACTGAGATTAACCACAATTTTAAGAACATACTAAGAACACACCCAGGCTGAGAGCCAGTCTTAATTTTGCTCATTTTCTTTTTTTTTCTCTTGTGTGTGCGTGCGTGCGTGTGTGTGCGTGCGTGTGTGTGTGTGTGTGTGTGTGTGAGAGAGAGAAGAACATACTAAGAACACACCCAGGCTGAGAGCCAGTCTTAATTTTGCTCATTTTCTCTTTTTTTCTCTTGTGTGTGTGTGTGCGTGCGTGTGTGTGTGTGTGAGAGAGAAGAACATACTAAGAACACACCCAGGCTGAGAGCCAGTCTTAATTTTGCTCATTTTCTTTTTTTTCTCTTGTGTGTGTGTGCGTGCGTGTGTGTGCGTGCGTGTGTGTGCGTGCGTGTGTGTGTGTGTGTGTGAGAGAGAAGAACATACTAAGAACACACCCAGGCTGAGAGCCAGTTAAGAACATCTTTATTTTGCTCATTTTCTTTTTGTGTGTGTGACTGAGAGTAGTATTAATAATTAACCCTTTAACGTCCAATGTACGATATATCGTACGGATTTGTACAACAGACAGACAGACCTACCGCTTTCAAGATTGCCCACGCTCTCAAATTTAGACCTGATTATTATGGTCTGTTTATAGTATCAACCAGTAACTGTTTTACGCTTTAAGAGCCAATACACTGGGAATAACCTTCGTTTCCCGTCCCATACAGTCATTATTTGTTTTCAAACAAAACCAAAAATAGTCGTTTTATGCGCCCTGGAGCAAAGCTAAAAAAGCACACATCTTTGCTTTCAATCCTTTAATTCAAAATCTCCTTTGGAAAACAAAAAATTCTAATGAGGGCAAACCATGATCTCATGGCTAAGCATTTATCTCCAATTTTGCCTCTCACGCCTACAACGAGTCGAGCATCAGCCATTTGATTCGAGCCACTTTTGAAAGCCTCTGTTTTTCTCTTTGGCGCCCGGATTGCATTCTGAGATATTTGGACACATCGGCGAAATGGAAGTCCCGCCATCTTCATTTTGTAGATTTTTGTTTATAAGTGTCGAGCCATCCCGGCGGACGACCATTTTTGGCATCCCAGTCGTTGTGAAATTATCTCTCACCTCTGGCAACGTTCAAAAGTTCGCCTCTACTCTCTATTCTAGCTTGGTGATGCCAGCCTGGGAGCTTCTGAAGTGAAAACTGGCTCGAAAACACTCTTATAAACATAGTACCTACCGATTACAACTCGTTACGGTCGCGAACATGTTCTTTAAGAACGTTTTCAGGCTCAAATCGCAAAAACAAAAACAAAAACAAACAAAAAAATTAAATAAAATAAGAAGTTCAGCCTCAACCCCATAATTAGACGTTCTTATGTAAAAAAAAAAAAAAGACTGTATACTTTCAACTATATAACCCAACTTTGAGAGAATTAAGCCATTTTAAAGCATAATTGTTAAAATAGAAGCTTTAAATTACCTGAAAACTGTTTTTGAAAACCACCTGAAGCTTCCAAGTGACATTTAAAGATAAAGGTAAAATAAGGACAATAATTGATTCTGTGGGACGTAAAAGAACCCACACACTGTTCTAAAAGAGTAGGGGACATAGTTCCCGGTGTGGTGGTCTATCTCTCACCTGATCGATGGTTAAATGCTCGGAGATATTAGCTAATAATAATAATAACAATAATAATAATAATAATTTTATTTACTACCTTTGGTAATAAGAATTACGTTAATATTACAATTGATAAAATTTAAAAACTACAAATTATATACAATGCATAGAAAAATTGAAAAGATGACTAAAAAAATGTAAAAAGGCAGAACAACAACGGGCTAAAAGTGCATATACATATGAGTAATATAAATTAGGTTATATTAGGTTAGGTTGAGTTCAGCACCTCTAGGAATAAACGATTGTCTGTGTCTATTAGTGCGTGATACAGGTATTCTGAGGTGCACTGATTTCGTCTTATCAGATCTTAGATTATGGCCATGTTCCGGTGCCTTGTCTAAACAACGTCTGCAAGGATGCGCGTCGGATTCTAGGATACGATTGAATTCTTTTTTTCGTCAAATTCTGACGCCTAGTTTCAAGTGACTCCACAGTATCCCTTGGGAGTCCTATGACATTTAGACATCTATTCTGCACTCTTTGTAGATCTTCTTCGAGGTAGATGGGCACCCCTCTTAGTGATGTAAGTTGTTAGACCAATGTCCCTGGGGAGATGGGCTGTTCTGCAGACCCTGAGATAATGGATCCGTTTACACGCTTTGCTGACAATACGTGAGAAATGTGTATTCCATTTGAGGTCGTTCTGTACATACACACCCAACAGTTTAAACTAGGTGGGATTAGGCGGGACTTCTTGAAGGTGATCCACATATCCTTGGTCTTCTGAGCATTCAGCTCCATTTTATTCTGCACAGCTCAAATCTCCAGGTGAGTCACAGCATCCTGCATTTGAATGACAGAGTCTTTAGAGACCAGTTTATATAGGGTGCAGTCATCAACGAACTTGCAAGGAGATACAGGTATTCCCCTGGGGATGCAATCCTCAATATCTTTGACATGCACATTAAAGAGTGTAGGAGAGATGCCGATACCGCCCTGGGGCACACCAGCAATCACTTCACCATGTCTGGAGAGTACTCCCGGGAGCTTAACCTGTTGCGTTCTGCCTGCTAGGTAGCTTTGTGTCCATTTCCAAAAGCTCTTGGTGATGCCCATGCCGGCGAGTTTTGTCAACAGAACACCATGATCAACTAAATCGAAGGTTTTTCGGAAGTTTAGAAAGACCACATGCACGCCATTATATGGGCTACCAGAATCTGTAGCGTTATACCGGTCTTGCGTGATGCTGGCAAGCGCAGTCACAGTAGATCTATCTTCCGTAAAAGCGTGTTGGGAAGCATTAAGACTTAGGTCCTTTTGGTTAAGCTTAAGCTGGATCCTCTCCAACACCTCGCGACTTGTGACAAAACCGAAATCTGCCTAAAGTCATTATTTATATCCGTCGGATTGTCAACTTTGGGTACCGGGCTGACTAGAGATTGCTTGTAGCTTGTAGGGTACTTCGACTGTACTATACTGGCACAGATAATATCGTGTACAACTGGTGCCAGTTCCTCATGAAACCGTTTAAGGAGCCACGCAGACACACCGTCAACACCTATTGCTTTCCTCGGATTCACATGTTTGAGCATAGCGTTAACTTGCCCAATATTTGGAACAGGCGGAAGTCTGTCGTCCAAATCATTAGCAATCTCACTGACTGGCATTGAGGTTGGCTCTCGGTCCTTCCAGGGAGCAACAAAAGCGTCAAGCACCGGGGTGGGGGGGCTACTAAAAAACATTTAATACGGGGAGGCTCCGCCCCAAGGTCTGACCCCTTACCCTTTTATATACCATTTTTGACAGAAAAGGTACCCCTTTCTTATACCTTCCATTGACAATTGGTAACTCTTTCGTATGCCTTCCTGAGAGATTAGAACAGTACAGTCATGAGGTATGTCTGTTCGAAATATTTTAATGAAAGGCCCTTTTAAATACCTAAATGGCAGAATTCTCTACCCTTTCATATACTTCGACTCGTGAAAGTCCTACCCTTTCATATACCTGAAGGGTGAAAAAGGTTCCTCTTTCGGGCGGAGCCTCCCCGTATTGGCCATTATAGGGAGTGTGTCCCCCCCCCCCCCCCACCGGGCGTCAAGCAAAAGATCCGCTGTTTTCTGTAATTCAGCCTTGTTTGGCGCAGTTGGAGTTTTGGACAGCTGCTGGGCACCACAGAGCGAGTAGCCGTATATTTAAACCACTTGCTAGGATTCGTATAACGGAGATCGCTGGCCTTCCTTTCATAGAATTTGCGCTTGGCACTGGATACGAGGGCTACCACCATTTCTCGCTTTTGTTGATATTTTTCCTAGTCACCTTTGACCCAAGCCCTTTGTCTGGCACGTATTTGATCTTTAATATGCGGCGTCATCCACTCCTTGTCACTGGGATGCAAGCGCACGCGTCTCAGGGGAGCACAGGTGTCAACAGAATTAGTTATTATGCCGTTGAATGCCTCTACTTTATAGTCAACATCAGATGCTTTGAAAACAGCACTCCAACTTTCCAAATTAAGTTTAAACCCTAAAGAACGCAGATTATCAGGCTTAAACGTCCTTACAGTTCTTGATATTACTTTCTTATGCCGTTGTTGGTTTATTGGGGCGAATAGGCACTGATGATCAGATCGACCAAGCGGCGGTAGGAGTTGTGCTTCGCGGTACAACTCACCCATATTTGAAAGAAATTGATTCAGGATATTAGATATTAACTGCACAAGCTACTCTAAAATCCGAGGGTAAATAAAGTAATGTATGTATGTATGTACGTACGTACGTACGTACGTACGTACGTACGTACGTACGTACGTACGTACGTACGTACGTACGTACGTACGTACGTATGTATGTATGTATGTATGTATGTATGTATGTATGTATGTATGTATGTATGTATGTATGTATGTATGTATGTATGTATGTATAAGGTAAAGAAACTGTATTTATACACGGTTAAGATTTAAAGCTGCAAGCTTGTGGGGCCGTGTGGGGGAAATGTTGGTTTTTGAGGAGAGGGGAAAACCGGAGTACCCGGACAAAAGAGCAGAGTAGCGAACCAACAAACTCAGTCCACTTATGACGCCGACTCCGGGAATCGAACCCGGAACACATTGGCGGAGGGAGAGCGCTCTCACTACTGCGCCAACCCTGCATGCTCCCCTGCGCTCATTTATCCGGCATTTCGTATCATTTGGCTGTGATTCTGAACACAGCTTTCCAGGTTGTTCTAAAATTGTGTGTAGCCAGATCCGCGAGTACAGTCAACTCTCGCCTTGCGGATACCTCGCTATTAATACGGAAGTTCCGATAATACGGACAGCAGCCAAATCACAGGCAAAAATAGATTACAGACGTTTGACTGAAATAAGTTGCGCTGCTATTACAGACTCTGGTCACTTAAAAGGAACTGTTGACGTAATATCTAAACATTCGGCAACTTTACGTAGAGATCTTGTTGGGCTATGTATCCTCTGCTTTATTTATCTCTCTAACTGTAACTCTTTTCCTTTTTTTATGTTTTTTTTGCTCGGACTTACCAGCATCCCGTGTGTGTTCTAAGGCATTGCATTCTACTTTATATATCGTCGTTCCTTCAACCAGCAAACATTTAGACAACAACAACAACAAAAGACAACGTAGACGGATGTGGGTGGGTGGGGGGTTTAATCGTTGTCTGTTAATCTCTATAATTCCTGCTGTAGCGAAAGAATCATTTACGATTAGTTCTATAACTATTTAATGAAAATTAATTCAATTTCCAGAAAAAGTCAGGGTTTCCATCTCTTGACTCAACTGTCGCGGCCTCGTTAGAGGCTTTCAATATTGGCAATGAACATCACTAAAATAAAATTACGGCATTCACTGGAAAGCGGGCAGCTATTAATTATTACTAAAGAGTTCTCTTGTTATTAGCATTAGTTTATTCTGTGTTCACGCGTTATTGAAAGACGAACAGATATTTCCTCACATGAACCACCTTCTTGGACACCTTGCTCGCCCCCCTGCCCCTCCCCCCCGCGCGTGGAACAAAGACCTCAAGAGACTGTACACAAGTAATGGCAAAACAAGAATGGCGGACAATTTGACAGCAGATGTAGCCGGTCAAATCCTGGATGCGGTTCATTTTGCTGCCTTTAAACATAAGAATCAACGACGCAAAGACCCCGAGAAAACGCCGTACATAAATCATCCCATTGGAGTGGCTTATATTCTTTGGAAAGAAGGCGGAGTTCACGACACACAAGTGCTTCAGGTTCGCTATATCTTAACCGTTCAGTGGAAAACGCAGACTGCAGACTGCAGACTGCAGACCAGGGGTAAAATGGAGACTGAGGGTAAAATGCAGACTGAGGGTAAAATGCAGACTGAGGGTAAAATGCAGACTGCAGACTGCAGACCGGGGGTAAAATGCAGACTGCAGACTGCAGACCAGGGGTAAAATAAAATATTAATAACAAAACACGAGTCATTGCTTTGGAGGGTTTACATTTACTGATGTTTTGATTGATTAAATGAAATTGAATTTTGTAGACGTCGAGTTTTGGCATCTAACTCTTCTATCAAAATGATCATACTAATGATTATTTGAGAACGCCGAAATGTTGTTTTAATTTCTCGTGTGTGGATAGCCGACTGTCACCTTTCAGCAAATACCTCACAAACCTCTTGATATATTAAAGTCGAGTACAAAGATTGAATGTCTCACACAAACTAGGCTCGATACCTACAAGTTTAGCTTGCCCTGTTGTTGTGCTCTCGTGTTTTGCTTGCCTTGTGTTCCGAACAATTCCAAGGCCATTTGAAGCAACTAAGACACACGGTGGTTTGAACGTTATTAAGACTTTTTGTCGATGAAAACAGGATGGAGAGTTGGTCGGTCCCAGACCTGATCGCGTAAACAAAATTCAAAATGGCTGACACGTAAACAAAGAAAAAATGGTGAGATGCATAGAATTACGATTAGTTCGGGCCCTTGCAATTAGCTTGGTTCAACAAAATTGGGAGTTTAAGAACTTGACGTTGATTATATAATGTTTGACTAAGGTTAGGAAACGCCATTTAGTTTGTGTTTTCGAGATTTTGGAAAAACATTACGGGTACGTATGAACACATTGAAGCCTTCATTTGATCCGGATTTGATCCTCGTGTTTTTTATTATTAATATTTTATTTTACCCTCAGTCTGCATTTTACCCCTGGTCTGCAGTCTGCAGACGGCTGCATTTTACCCTCAGTCTGCATTTTACCCCTGGTCTGTAGTCTGCATTTTACCCTCAGTCTGCATTTTACCCCCGGTCTGCAGTCTGCGTTTTACACTGACCGATATCTTAATGCTTTTCCTACAAAACAAACCTCCTGACAATAATTTTATTACTTATTTTGTTTTGCCATCCACATCATCATCATCCTCCTTAATTATCCCTGTCGTTACTAATCGAACAAAATGGAACGTTCGATTAATCGAACTCAATCGAACCCTAATCACGTGTACGCAGATTTTCATCCTTGTCATTTTTACCTAGATCTTCCGAGAAGCATTTATTTCCCCACCAACACCAACGTTCAAGATGACCCAGTTGGCCATATGCATTTGTTACTTTGAATGGCTGTCCTCTTGCCCCATGTTTCTTTTGCGCTGCAACTCTTCGTCTTCATTTACAATGAAAGGACATTCTCGATAACCTTTGGCAACACACCGAATTTCAACTCACACCATTTGTATTTGATTATCCTGCGTAACTGGAGGCTTTAGCTGCTGAAACCAGCAGCCTACAGAGTCTTTTAAGACTAAAATGGAATGAAATTACAGTGAAGTAAGATAACAACTTTCTGTTGTCTGTTTAACTTTATTTTTCAGGATTTTTTTATTTTTCAGTTGGTTTATTCTTTCACTTGTATAATCATGTATTTTTCATGCCCTAAGGTTATTTCAATTCAGATTAATTTGTAGCTGTTACTAAACATCAGGTGGTTATTTAGGGAGAATTTCAGATTTTTTCGATTTGTTTGATTGGGTTTGATTAGTTTGGATATTGAATACAATCGCACTCTCACACAAATTTTTGGGTTTGATTGTGTTTGTTTCCTGAACTAATTGAACCCAATCATTCAATTAAGTTTGATTACTGAATTTGAAACGTCAGGATTAACATAAGCTTGCATTGATCATTATGCTTGATTGGGTTGGTGCACCATGTACTAAGGGCCTCTTCATATGAGCCTGGTTGACTGGGCTGACTCGGTTAGCGGGATGAATTTTATCATCTGTTCACATGGGAAATTACAGCCTGGTTAGCGTGATGAAAAGTGGTGATGCGACCATTCATGCATGAAATTTAACGAAGAAGTCTGGTGATAATTTTTCCCTTTTATCAGTTTTAGAAACCTCAAAATCCTTTTTCTTTACTTTAACTATCAAAAGAAATTATTCCAAACTATAAGTAGAAGAAAAAAGAAGTCAAAATCAAATACTGTCTACTGACAAAAATGCATTGCATCATTTTTATCCCGTTAACTGGGCTGGAGTGTTCATATGGAAAAAATTCCAGCCCGGTTACCAATATCTAGGTTGGAAAAACCAAGATCTCGGCAAAAGGGCCAGCCCGCCCTCTCATATGAACATGTAGAAATGTTTACAAAGCATTTAGTGGTAAGGTGAGATCTTGGGAACTGGGCTAGCCCGGTCAACCGGGCTCATATGAGGAGGCCCTAAGTCCAAGGTTTACTGTACCATTCTGGTGTAATGTTTCTCCATTGTTGTGTGTTTTGTGGTGTCGCCTGTGAATTTGGTATAAAGTGCTGATTTTTATTTGTCACTGCTGGTGATAGGTGTGTGTGTGTGTGTCGGGGGGGGGGGGAGGAGGTGGAAGGGGGGGGGTTCAGGTAGTGCAAACCTTGGGCTTGGGCCATATTTTCAGATCCCTGTAAATCTAAACAGGCTAAAAAAGTTTTATCCATAGAGAGTCCAGTAAAGTGTATTAGCTAAGAATGGTGTCCCAAAAATACTCTCTTTTTTGGTCATCATCTTCCACTCATATAATTTAGGATTCAATCAGCCAGACAATTTTGTTGCTGATTCTTTGTTTTTATAGTAAGCAACAAAGGGAGGGCTCTGTGATTCATTAGGGACTTTGTAAATATAAGTTTGCTCCAAAGCTGCAAACAGAAATAGTTGATTTACTTCTAACTGAAGAGAAGCAAATTATGTGTCAAAATACATCATTTCTAAACCTGCGTAAGTATTTCACAGTTCAAATTCTTTTGTTGGGATATTTTCATGTTTACTGAATGAGTGCTTACAAGTAACCAAAGTTGAAGAAAGGTGCGCCCTTTAGTTTATTCTATGTTTAATTTGTAAATTTGTTTCATTGGTTGAGTGAAAGCTTGGTATTTGTCTGTCTGTGGCAACAACCAGCAAGAAACCAAAAGGATCTTTACTGTGTCACCATAGCAATAACTGGCTTATTGAAATTCAATTCACCTTCTCTGTTTGAGCCCTCTCCAGCCATTGTATATACTTAACAGGTGCAATGCAGATTCATGAAAAGGCAGTGTTTGGTCATTTTGCTATGCCAGTAAAAAGTAAGAAATCAAGGAACACTAACTTTGAGCTTAAGACCTTTGAACCTTGCCAGTTTTACAATTTAAAAAATTAATTTGCACATATTATAGCTTAGGTCTCTTCTACTGTATAAAATGGCATTAAATAATAATCATTGAGATAACTTACAAACTGATAATTTATAAATGTTACAAGAATAATTTTTAAGATATTTTGAATCTGATGCGTTGTTTTAATGTTAATTGAAAGGCGGCCATTCTTCATGACACTGTTGAAGACACAGGTACCACCCTCGATGAAATAGAATCACGATTTGGACTTGAAGTGCGACATATTGTGAGTGAGGTGACAGATGATAAAAACTTGCCAAAAATGGAACGTAAAAGGCTCCAGATTGTACATGCAAAAACAAGCAGGTTTGTGCTAATGTAAAATATTTACCATTGATACTGTTACGTAATCGCTTACCATTGTACCTGGTTCGTTAGCACCTTGTAGTCATACTTTGTGTTTTTGTCACTAGCTCGTTTACCAACTTGTGCAGTATTTTGTTATCACCCTCTTTACAAAGTCAAATCAGTTGTATTATTAGGTACTGTACTCATTTTGTCACAAGGCACTCCCGAATATTTAACGCTCAGAGTATAAATACTCCCTATAATATTTCGTTTCGTCCTTATTTCTCCACGTCGTGTTAGCGTAGGAGTCGTGTGTTAGCTTTTATTTAGTTACTTTTTCTGTTAATCTTCTTGATAAAGATCCATTTGCAACCGGTATAGTTAACATGGTGTCAGAAGTCTGCAAACCCAGCGAGTTTTAACGCCGCGGGTTACATCGAAGCTCATCTTTTCTTTGGAGGATGATGACTGAGCCTGCACATTTGCTGTGCTATTGCCATGCCGCAAGCAGACTTCATCTCAGGTGCCGACTGTTACCAGAAATGTATCGAATGGGTCGGGGAGTGAGAGCTTCTATTAAACGGTCCTTTGGCGGCAAGGAGCAAAGCTGTTAAAGTGAACTGCGTTCTCATTTGGACAGGGA
Organism: Pachyseris speciosa; assembly: GCA_016490735.1. Lineage (NCBI taxonomy): Eukaryota > Metazoa > Cnidaria > Anthozoa > Scleractinia > Pachyseridae > Pachyseris > Pachyseris speciosa. The sequence continues at coordinate 578,599 of JAEMWC010000547.1, read as the reverse complement.
AAATTGCAAGGACGCACAATTTAATTGATTTCACTTAGCGCAAATTCATTTCAGTAAGGGGAGATGTTACGTAATCGCGTTCTGTTGTCACTGGTTCGTTAGCACCTTGTAGAAGACACATGAAAAACGGACCATAAGTTTTCTTAAATAAAAGATTTATTCAGGTGAGCCTGTATTTTATACCTGATAAACAAACGCGTTCAATTTTCGCCTCTAGTAAATCGACGCGAAAGCGACGAAAGCGAATCATAGCGAATGAGTCAAAAACTCGAAATGAGCACGTTTTTTCGCAAATTTCGCTTAAGTTGCTTCGAATACAACGAATCGGTCAAAAATCCACATTCAAACCTCTTATTTGTTTGCACGGTGGATTCCCAAAAGCGTTCAAACATTTCGGAGAAAGTCCACTATATTGGTAATTTTATGATCCAACACGGTGGCATTGCTGTTATTATTTTTCGTTAGCGCTCGCGCAGAACGCCGGAAGTTAGCTTTGTGGATGAAACACGACGAAGAAGAACGGACGACTTCCCTAACCCTAACCTACACTGCGAGTAGTCTCTAATTTCGGCGATGGATTGTGAAACGAAAGAAATACACGCGCGCACGAAATTGCGAGGAGACGCGACGCGAGGGAGCGCCGAAAATTAAATTTTTTAAATTTTCGGCGCTCCCCTCGCATCGCGTCCCCTCGCTAGTTCGCGCGCGCGCGCCTGATTTTCGCCTGCCCCACAATCCATCGCCGAAATTAGAGACTACTCGCAGTCTAACCCTAACCTCAATTAATGCCGTCGGTTGTTATTTTGGAATGTTTACCTCACTGTACAGCCTTCCAACTGGCTTAGGTTCCTTTCATATACAAAAAACAATGTATAAGCACAGGGTGCAGAGGAGTTTTGCACCTTGTTAATTTAGTTTGTACAATGAAGTTTGCCCAAATGAAACCCTTCTGAATTGTGATCGTTTTCTGCTTCCATATCCTTCTATTTCTCCCGATCTTGTCTCGAACGACTTATGCAAGTAAACAAGACGATGTAGTGTGACCAAATGAATGAATAGTACAACGTTTTGCAAATAGTTTATTAAGCTTTTTTTTTTCGTATTTTAACCCATTGGCACCCGTGCCGGCCAAAACCGGCCGTAGAAAACTCCCATGCTTGCAACTTTCTCAATCGCACGAATATTGCCTTAACTGTTAGTTGTGAGCACAAAATGGAATGCCCTTTAAATTTGGATATCCAATAAATGCAAGAAACGTAGCGATTTTTACCAAATATGGCCTTTTGAGTTTGGACAAGAACGAAACTGGCCGTTTTTAAGGTCAAAGAGAAACAACAAAAATGCCCCTTTTTGCCTTCATGTTTATTAGGGAAATCATCGTCCAAAAACCAAAATTCAACCATCATAACAAAATTCAGTCCTTTTTCTAGCTTAGAAATGACTTTTTTTGTTCATATTCTTCTCCCGAGCGTAGATACAGCCTTTTGTTCCAGTGCATTTGGGCCTTCCCGACATTTTCAACATCTTGAGCGCATTGCATGCTGGGAACTAACGAGAATTTTTGACAGCGCCCGTTCCTTCCCCCAATTCTTTCACATATAAACTAAGTCTACGGCCACTCCGACCTACCGCCAAAATTTCCTGCTCCTAGTCATCTTCAGTACACAGAAATTCCAAAATATGTAGCGGTAGGTCGAGAAATTCATCAATAGTCGAGTCCCAAAGGTACTAAGTGTTCGACCGGCCAAATTCCCAGTTCGTCGAGTAACAAGCCAAATTCAACAACAAAGTACATCACCTTGCTCGATTCTTTGAGAAAGTGGACTCTTAGCTACCGTCACGCTTAATGATGCTCATCAGGCAGCCGCTAAAGATGAAAAATGGCTGTAAATTTAGCAGAAATCGCAAGCAAACCGAACTTGGGCCATTGTTGTCGCTTCACGGATAAAAAATAGCTACGTCAAAATGACGTTTTCAGAAACCTTGAGCCTCCAGTGGCTTAGGACAGCACCACTTTTCCCTGGTAGTTCAAATAAAGAGTCACGAATTGCTATTCATCGTTTATAGGTGGAAAATCACTCCGAAAATGTAAAAACCTGCGGTAGTCAATGGGTTAACAAGGGAAAAATGGTCAGTAGGTTGATATTATTGACTGACAACAACAGCAACAACAACAACAACAACAACAACAACAATCTTTATTATTTACACCTTTTCTGATGCATGCGTTACTTAATTTTTTCAGCCACAAAGCCAAGCTAGTCAAACTCAGTGATAAACTGAACAACCTGAGAGACCTGAATCGTGTTACGCCAGAAGGATGGACTGAGGAAAGAGTCACTGAGTACTTTCACTGGGCTTATAAAGTTGTTGAAGGACTTAAAGGAACCAACGAACCTTTAGAAAAAGAACTCCATAGATTATTTGTTCAACGTGGCGTTTGTTAATCAATAGAAATTTCGCGTGAAATTGGAAAAGAATGTTTAGATGAGATAAAGTTCGCGGAAAGGTAAATAAATTGTCACAAGCCTAGAACAAAGGATAATGAAGAATTGAACCCATGAGTATAGCTGTTGGATTCCCAAATCCGCACTGACATGTGGCATCAGATGCAACCTGCTTACTGCAACTAGGCGTCCAGCTTAAAATTTATCGTCGTTTCTTATCGCTATACAAAGCACTTTTGACTTTTGCGCTCCTTACAGTGTACATAACGCATGTCATTATATGCTCTCTCGCTAGGTCGCGCTGAGCCTCTCAGTGGCTCAGTGTTTACAGCATCCGGCTGGTGAAACGAATATTGTCGTGGGTTCGATTTCCGTCGGATCATTCGCTTGGTCCCACATTTATGACAACATGAAGATTACCTCTTCCGTATGTTCCCAGATTGTGACAAACGAACCACGCATGATTTAACAACTTGAATTGATTCAACTTGATGTTTCGTATGTTACAACATACATCTTCAGAAGTGACAGTTAGAAAAATGTGGCGAATTTAAAACTTTAAGCGAAGTTCTGGTACATAGGTTAAAAACTAACTGCTAATATAAGCAATAACATCTGGCCAAATTTAATAAAGCCAAAGTGTTCACTGCCAGCGTTATCATTGAGGGCAGGTTTTTAAGTCCCTTATCAATAACATCTCCTACCACCTGAAGGGCATTGCTTGGAATAGGAATCTTCTGTATAATTAGATGAATAAAATCGATTTCTTACTTTATGAAACAAGCCGCCTTTCTTTTACTGTGATGGTGTGTTTACCTTTTACGAAAAATAAAAACAAAACAACAACAACAACAAGAAACAAGAAAACAGCACAGGGAGATACCCGGAATAGGGTTTAAAAGAAATGATTACATTGTGCGATGAAGCCGAGCAATTAGCTTTTACGGCCGGCCAGTCTCCGATGGGCAAAGCAAAACGCGTACTTGTTTGTTGAGAACAATCGACAAGAATAAAATGTTATAAGGTAACATTGATGGATGGACTGTCACGAGAAAATGTTGAAACCCTCAGTGTGACATTTTCTTCAATGTGTAAACCATGCCTCGTATGCAGTTGATAGGTGGTTGAGTGGACGTAACTGAATGCATGTGA
>JAEMWC010000547.1:545000-572500 GCA_016490735.1 Pachyseris speciosa | reverse complement strand
GGAAAGTGATTTATTGATTGAAGGTCCAGACGCTACCAATGTCGTTGCAGCGAGTAAGCCCCACGAAGACGCTATGGATCGAGAGAAAGGGGAAAAACGCGGTATACGAGTCGTTGCCGACGAAGAGGTTGCTAAACGAAGCAGTGACTAGATACCAGCTAATACACGAAAGACCACCGCGTGGTCGGTAACTGTTTGACATTTCCTCTGTGTTTGTTTGTTAGTAGTAATAGGTGAGTCGATTCACTACCACCTCCGCACCACACCCCTCATCGCTTCGCTCCTCGGGGTGTGGTGGCTCCTGTTGTAGTGAATCGACTCACCTATTACTACTCCGAAAGAGGAAGGCAACCAGGGGTGCAACCAAGGGTCGGCCTATTAGAGAGAGGGGGGTATAGGGTAGGATTGATGGAAGAGCGTGGCCTATTAGCGAGGGGGTTATGGGGAAGGATTGATGGAAGGCAAGCACCCAGTGCCTGCGCCACGCATAAAGCGGCCACCAGTGGTTGCCCCTCGAAAGGAATTTAAATCGCGCGAAAATTTTTCCCCCTTATATACTCGCTCCATGGCTGCCGCCCCGCAGCAAGACATTTAGGTGGAGTTTGACCCCCTTTTCCCTCCTGCGAGACCAGACCCTCAAACAAATAATCAAACAATGCTTGCAACATTGTTTGGTGATCCTGAGCTTGAAGGGGTGGGAACCCAAAGTGGCCGTCGGTTCACCCGATGACGGGTCAGCAACAATCTTAACAGAGACCAGACACAAACCTTCATGAACAAGATTGAGGCAGCAGCCAATACATCCTTTTACATTCGGTATTCGTATTCCTATTGGCTGAGGAACATTCTTTCAAGTTTTCAGTGCCACCTCAAAACATCTTTTTAAACAAGCTTTAAATTTGTAAATCTTATACATTTTAATTCGTCAAATATTTATTGTTTACCTTGTAATTATTATTATTATTATTATTATTATTTATACATTAATTTATTTTTAATCATAACTGCTTGTAAATTTCATTTATTTTTAATCATTTTATTAAATTGTAAAGCGCATTTGATCATGTTCGGCATGAAAAATGCGCTATATAAGTTTCAATTATTATTATTATTATTATTATTATTATTATTCACGATGGCTCTTTGTTGTTGTATTACAAAAATCGAAGAGAGGATTCAGGCTGGGTCAACCGACGCGCCGACGCGGAAGCCTGGCTGCGAGAAAAAGAGGAAGAGCGACTGTCTCAAGATCAACTTGAAAGACCAGATACACAGTGGGTTTACGAGGCCCCTTCAGATGTCTTCGTGAAGATCGTAAACACCCGTCAACCGCTGTTGGGAACAGGTCCTTTGCCGGATTGGTTGCGCGATTTGGCACGCGGGCGTTACGGTCCCATTAAGTGTTTGGATACGTATCAAGACAACCTCTGTCTTTGGAGATGCCTCGCCGTCCATCAAGGGTCCAGACCTGACCGAAGTACCAAAAAGGCCCGCGAGTTGGCGAAGAGTTTTATCAGCTTGAAACCATTTCACGCGACTGCCCAAAAACGTCACTTGATGAGCTTGACAAAGTCGAACAACATTTTAACCACGATAAGCCCCTCTCCGATTTGTTGGGGATTCGTTTTTATGAACCTGAAAAACAAGGTGAAGAAATAGTATGGTTCCTTCGTCGAAACCCCAACTAAAAACTCACAAAGATTCTCACAATTGGTGTGTACGAAGGGCACGCGTTTGTTGTAAAGAAAATTGAGCGTTTGGGCCAAAACTACGTTTGTCCATACTGTCAAACAAGATCCACAAAAGCAGCCAATCTTCAACGACATATCGCAACCTGTTCACGAGGAGAAACCGTGGTGGAATGCCCCAACCAAAAAAACAAACCACAAACCGACTTTGAGAAGGCCTTCTTTCCCCAATCAACCGCCTCCGGCCCAAGGGATCCGCTGGGTGGAACAACAAGTCCGCCAAGGAGGAATTCACATTCACCACGCCCAATGTGGGCACGGGGACGAGCCGTGGATTTTGGGACGCCCAGTGGATAGGTTCCACCTTGAGAGCAAAACAGTGTACCAATACCAAGGGTGTTACTAGCACGGCTGCCCACAATGTTACCCCGACCGCGACACCAAAATTTCCCACGACAGGAAAACCCGCGAAGATTTGCACCAAGCAACGCTCCAATGGACACAAACTCCGAGCAGCGGTGTTCCACGTGGTCGACGTACGGTCGTGTCAAGTCAGGCAAACACAGGAGGCGCTGCCCCCTGTTTTCACAAGAACCTATCCGCACGCGATTATCTTTGACTTCGAGGCATATGGGGCAAAACCAAGAGGAAGGATCCGACACCCACACTCCACATTCAAAACGTTCACAAACCAATCTGTTTCTCAATCGGGAACACACTTGAACGCGAACCCACACATATCTGCGACAGAGACCCAAATGAGCTGATTCGCAAGTTTGTGAAAGAGATTGAACGGCGGGGAAAAAGAATCAAGGAGGAAGTCAGAAGGGTTTTCATGCCAGATAGTTTTGACTTGCTGCCCAAAGATCAACGACCCAGAATCGCAGGGTGGTGCAATGAAGTGCCCGTGCTTGGTTTCAACTCTGGCCGTTACGACTTGAATCTTGTGAAAGAGCATTTAGCGAATTACCTCGCTGAAATGACGAAAAAAGTGAGAGTGGCCAAAGATGCGAACAAATTAATGTTTCTTCTTCTGCCCGGTTTCCGTTTCCTCGATATAATCAATTATTTGGGACAATACAATACAATACAATACAATACATACATACTTATCCTCTCCCCGTCGGGGCTTTTCAGGGATAGTTTACATCACTGGCTGGGGGACTTGACCAGACTGCTAGTGCAGTTTACAGTTAATGAAGTAACTAATGAGCGCCCCCGTAATGTAGCTATCTAGGACAGACACTAGGGGTGGTCACAGCCAGAGTTTTGTTACGTCCCTAGTGGTTCTTTTACGTCCCACAGAATCAGATTAAGTGAAAGTACTGAGACGGGGCCTACGGTTTATCGTCCTTATCCGAGAAGACTAGAAAGTCTAACCATTTGCAGATGTCATTACAAAGGCAGCACACAAGGACACACAAGGACCAGGAAGCAGTTACGACAAGTGGGTAAAAGCGTATGGTTGTGAGGCTGTGAAGTCGTGGTTTCCATATGAGTGGTTTGACTACCCAGACAAGCTCGACTTTCCTGGTTTGCCAGACTACCCTGAGTGGTATTCATCCCTGAAAGGAGAGTGGGTGTTGACTCCAGAGGAATGGAAAGGGTGTGTCCGTTTGTTCAAAGAAAAGGGAATGAAAACCTTCGCAGACTGGTTGCGCTACTACAACAATCTGGATGTCGCGCCCGGTCTCGAAGCGTTGGACAAAATGCGAGCCTTTTACACCGAAAAGGGAATTGACATTCTGAAAGACGCTGTCAGCATCCCTGGAGTCAGTCTGCACTATTTGCTTCGCGGTTCAGTTGAGCGAGGAGCAGAGCTGTGGAGCCCCTGCAAAGAGGCTTATGAAAGTTTGAAAGGAGCAGTGGTTGGAGGGCCGAGTCTCGTGTTCACCCGTCACCATGAAGTTGGTGAAACAAGTCTGCGATCTCATCAAGTTGAAAACCCCAAACCCTGCCAAAAAATGCTGGGTTATGACGCCAACGCTTTGTATTTGTCGACAATGTTGCAGGACATGCCCTGTGGAAAGGATCAGATCATTCATGTCCCTGAAGAGCAGAAGGTCAGAGCAGCCCCCAGGTTGGTGCAAAATTTGAAAGAGGGAAAATGGTTTGGTTTTGCAGAAATTGACCTGAAAGTTCCAGAGCCACTGACACCCAAGGTCGAGGAGATGTGTCCCTTCTTCATCAACAAGCAGGTGCCGGCAGAAGCGGTGCCGACCACATGATGGAGTACCTGCAGGGCACCGGCAGAAACCGCGGGGATGGGAGAAAGTTCGTGGGGGCGCTGTCTGCAGAAAAAATGCTGGTTTACGCTCCACTTCTCCTTTGGTACATTGACCATGGAGTTGAGATCACAGCAGTTCACCGAACAATAAACTATCAGCCGAAGAAGATCTTCACTTGGTTCGTGGAGCAGGTAACCGAGGTGCGCCGAACAGGGGATGCGGATAAGAGCAAAGCCCTGTTGGCAGACGTGTTCAAACTCTTGGGTAACAGGGCATATGGAAAGCTCATCGAGGCCTTGGAGCGAGAAACAAACGTCGTTTACACAAAAGATGAAAAGGTTGTCGACAGAGCGTTGCGAAGCTCCTTCTTCTCCGACCTCAATGAAATCGGGGAGGCGTACGAGTTGGAAAGCCGGAAACCAGGAATCACAATCCGAAGGCTGTTGCAGGTTGGAATAGCGGTGTACCAGCTGGCCAAGCTCCGAATGCTCAAGTTTTCCTTGACTTTGTTGACAAGTTCGTGGACCGCCGTGACTTCGAGCTGATCCAGATAGACACGGACAGCAACTACATGGCGATGTCTGGTGCGAAGCTGGAAGAAGTCATCAAACCAGAGATGAGAGCCCAATTCGAGGCAGAAAAAAATCAGTGGCTCGCGTGGGACTAGTGGAGCGGCCGCACTCCAGGGTTGTTCAAGTTGGAGTGCGAGGGCCACTGAATGATCGCGCTCTGCTAGAAGTGTGGCAAAAGGAAGTTCAGCACGAAAGGATGAACCAGAGGCAAAACGTCATCAGGTGGGAGCGTTTCAAAGCGGCACTCGAGGGGCACAAAGACATGGCGACGAACACAGGCTTCCGCATGAGAGACGGGCGGATGGTGACTTACGTGCAGCAGAAGCTGGGCCTAAGCGCCTTCTACGACAAGCGGGGGTGTTGCCAGACGGAATTCACACCGAACCCATTGAATATCACATCTAGCCAGGCTTGGCAGGAGGAAGCTCGGTATTCGCTGGGACAACCATCAACTCTTCTCGAACAAAGCTGCGTTTTGGTTCATCGCCCCCCTCGCGGTTGGAAATCCAATACATAACGGGTTGGCCGGGTTTCACCATGGCCCTTTTAACTTCGAATACTTTCAGAGACCAAACCGGATCTGTGGCCCTTCGTGTGCCACCTTCCAACTCCCCAGGTTGGAACAGATAACGCACTTCGACGCCTGCAGGGAGGGATTTTTCGGCCGCGCCAACAGGTCTGGAATGCGGAGTTGCCGGCTGTTTCAACCCTGTCAGCCGCGTGGTTTGTTGGTTGAGGGCAGCAACAACCCTCGGAAGCCTCGCCACCCACACAACAGACCTCACACCCTCCGACAGCCGCATTTCGAGTGCGTACTGGTGCCCGAACAGGCGCTCGGCAAGTGTGCGATTGAAGCGTTCCACAATCACCTGGTCGCGATGAATTTCAACATGCCCACGGCGAATGCCCGTTCCATGTACTTCCATGACTCTGGAAACAACCCCCATGAACTCCCGCCCCGGGTCCACCTGCAGCAGCTTTGGCCATTTGAGAGGTCCGCGCTTGTAAATCCTTTCAAAGGCCCGGGCAACTTCGTCAGAATTTTTTGACGACAAAGGCTCTGCTGCCTTGAAGCGGCTGGCCACGTCGACCACAGTCAGCGCGTATTTGAACGTTTTGCGTCCCATCTTGTCGTGCGGCATGAAGAGCAGGTCGGCTTGGTGCACCGTGTTGGGTGTTGGCACGTCAAACTTCGGCCGAGGAACGTACCGCGGCGCGGGAAGAAAGATTTGCCAAAGAACCTGCTTTTGCAGCCATTGTTTCGCAACACTTTCCGAAACTTTTGTGGTTTGGGCCAGTTTTTTCACTGCGGCAAACCCTTTCAATAACCTTTCGGGCTGTAGTAAATTTTTGAAAGGCGTTTTTCCATTGAACGTATAAAACAGAGGGAAAGATGGTGATCGCAAACGGAAGAGTGTGCTGTGGGGAGACGATGGAAGAGGACCGTGAGAAGGTCGAACTGGTTTGTCAAATTTGTCAAAAGGTTGAGGAGATCGTCACCCCAACCAAAACCAGGGAAGAGGTGGGGTGGACAGCCAACCCCTTTTCACGAACCCACCTTCGCAAAATTCTCGAGAAACATGGATTATTCGACGCCGTCAACACCATTTCAGATGGCGGGCGAGAACTCTGCGATTTCAGGGTGTTTCTTTTCCCCAAGTCGGTGAATTTCGTCTGCTTTCTGCACGATTACTTTCAAGCGGTCCCAGAAGGAGTTTGGCCGCGTAAAGAAGAAATTCTCGTGCGCCTCTTTGCAGCCGTCGGAAAAATACACCCAGCAACGCGTCGCCGGGCAAAAGAAAGGTTCGATGCATGGTGGTGGGACTTGAATCAAACAACGTAATTGCGGTCTTCACACCGCGTTCACTCCGCGACGAAAAGTTGGCGTATTTCGCCTGGATTTTTTCGGGGATTTCCATGCAGTGGTCGCTGATGAAGTCGTCAACCATTTTCAGCTAGTCAAGAAATGCTTTTTTCATCGAAAGCCTCACCCCTGAGGTGGAAGCGGATTGCGTCCAGAATTTTTTGGTACTCAACCCGGGCGAAGTTGGCCCCTCAGCTTTTTTGTCGTATTTTTTGAAGCTTGCCACACCTTTGACCACAAGGCCGAAATCAGTCAAAGTGGCAAACACAATCGGGTTCAAGGTAATGCCTCCTGCAACCGCAGAAGAAACGATGGCCCTGCCAGCCACCACATTGCAAAACAGGTTTTTTCTTTGAAAGGAGCGGAAGAGCCTGTCGTAGTCCCAATGTTTCTTGTGGTCGAAAGCGTAAAGCTTCTTCAACATCTCGACGGTGTCCCTTGAAAGTGAGGGGTCGATGCGATTAAAGTCGAACACACAGAGCTTGGGTTCGGTGGGAGGCATATAACAAAGAAAATTTATTCTGTCGAAAGAATGAATCTGGCTTGCGCCTTCATATGACTCCAGATGCCTTTCATGCGGCATGAAATTGAGGCAGTATTTCGGGTAACTACACGCCCAGGGGCAATGAAAATCACTGTTTGATACCCACCTTGAGAATAGCGGTGGGTGGAAATGGTGCGGTTTTGGTCATCTTTCAAGAAAAACTCAACAGACACAGGGCCGTTCATTTCCTGAGAGAACAGCACCCTCAAGTGAATAGTGTTGAAAAGGTGCAATGGCACGCTTGGCGCCGGCAGAGAGAGAAAGTTCCACTGATCTTTGTTATCAACTCCCTTAACAACAGCACTGTCCATTTGATAAACCATACCTGGCCAATACACAGGTTTTGAGAAGTGAATGACTCCATCGCTGTATCTGAACAAAAGGGTGTCGTTGTTGTACACCGCTTTGTTATTCAAATTCAAATTCAAATTTCCACCCAATTTTGGTTCATGAATCAAATAAGTGTTCATTTTAAGGTCTCTATGCAACATCATCTGTCCGTTTGTTCCACCAAACAATGACGCATTCCCATCGACCACATATCGTCCATTCAGTGCAGTGCAGATCCAAATAAATGATTTGGGGGTGCTGTCGCTCCACCGGTGGAACTGAATGAGGGTTTTTGTGTAGCTGCTGAAGGTTCGCGTGGTTTGGCTCGTAATGGAAATGACAGTGGCGCTCGCCCTAACCGACACAATTGTCATTTCTGGCGGAAAGTACTCAACCACAAACGTGTAATACCCTTTCGCCAGTGGAAAGAGATTGAAACCGATCCGCGAGCGATAATCATCGCTGCCCGCGTCTTTGACGAGAGTGAATTCGTATGCGTTTTTGTTGACCCCGTGCGGGGAGGCGGCGAAGTTGACTATGCTATGAACCAAAATGTTGTTTTCGGATGAGGACTCATCCGTATTGTCCATGAGAAAGGCGAATTGGTTTTTTTGCCCGCCGGACTGAGAAAGGTGTGAATGGTCCACATAATCCTTTGTCGCCGCGTCCGTTTTGTCGACCGGCTATTCGAGAGCGGTGATTTTGTGGGCCCCAATGTCGAGACTGTCTGTCATTGGGGCGCTTCCATCGAGTTTGACAAAAGTGGTTGCAACATAATTTTCACTTACCGCACCCAGCGGGTCGGCTGGCGCGCCAAGATTCACAATCGAGTGACCGCCAGCGTCAAGAGTGTATGTCATTGGAGTGCTGCCATCCCTTTTCAGATAATCATTCAGGGGAGGAGCCGGGCCTTGCGGACCTTGCGGGCCTCTGAGCCCTTGAATGCTGCGCGGGCTTCCGCCCCGCAGGGGCCGGCATCGCCTTTGTCGCCTTTGTCACCTTTGGAACCTTGCACCTCTTGCGGGCCGGCGTCCCCGCGGTCGCCTTTCGGCCCTTGCGGGCCTGTTGGTCCTCGCGCGCCAGTTGGGCCATGTGGGCCTTCTTCCCCATGAGGGCCTTGCGGGCCTTGAGGCCCCTGCGGGCCATGCGGGCCAATGGGCACCTGTGGGCCCACAGGGCCTTGCGGGCCACGATCACCTTTTCGCCCGTGTGGGCCTTGTGGGCCTGGCGGCCCAGCAGGTCCTGGAGTTCCCGGGGCCGTACTTTTCGGTGCTCCGCTTTCTGGATTGTTAAACGCCTTCATTCCGCTCGCAGGTTTATATTTCTTCGTCGAAATTGTTTTTCATTGATTTCCTGGGTTTGTCGTAGTAAAAGAAGGAAAACTTCTTGTCGGTGGCACGGTCCAGAAGGTCGTGGTCAACCCCCAGCTCGTCGGCGATGCGTTTGTTCTCCCTTGGGAGGAAGCTGAAAAGGCAGAAATGGCTGCAGTTGTCCCGGATGTGTTTTTGGGAACCTTGTAACAACAACAACAACAACAACAATGTATTTATTTAAGAAATATAAAGTTTACAATACTTCATGTCTGCAAATAGCTATAATGCTAATCTAGGCAGGACAAGACTTTAATTTAGGCGTTATGAAATTACAAAAACAAAAGAGAATTACAAAGGCATACAGAAAGAAAACACCTTACATATAAAATTCAAGTACAAGGGATTTTGTTATTTGAAAAAGACTAAAATTACGACTGGAAGTATATACAACATATCAGGTTAACTTCACAAAATATTCTATTAAATAATTAACATTCAAATAATTATCTTCATTACATAGAACATTAAGGAGTAGTGATTTAATTTTTTTACGAAAATTAGAAACTTTAAGAGTCTTAACAGAAAGTGGAATAGAATTCCAAATAGACACACCAATTCTAGTAAAAGATTTTTTCATTTTTTCGGTTCTAGAGATTTAACAGAGAGGCATTCTTTTGTAGATAATCGCGTATTATAATTATGTTTTGTATTGATTTTCGCAAACTTATCGAGAAGACTTTTAGGAGCTGTCTTAGCATGAACGTCATACATTAAATAGCTTAGCTGTTGAAAAAACAAGGACTGCAAAGGAAGGCAGTTTGCTTCAATAAAAAAAGGGATTGCATGGTCTGGGGTTTAGAAAATAGATCAATCTTATAGCACGTTTTGCAGAACAAGTATCTTATTGAGGTAAGTCTGTGGACAGTTGCCCCATGCACAGATACCATAATTTAAATAAGGGGAAATAAGTGTATGATATAAATTTAAAAGAAGATGCCGTGGAATGTAATGCCTCATTTTAGCAATTATTCCAACCGATCTACTAATTTTGTGACAGATAAAGTCAATATGATGCTTCCATGATAGTTCAGAATCAATCATTATGCCCAAATTTTAACAAAGTCCTTCATCTCTAGAGTTACTCGAGTATTTAAAGTTGGATTTAAAAATCTTAATTTGAGGAATGAAAAGTTTTTTTTGGCGCGGACGAAAAATTACATAATTAGACTTTTTGACGTTGAGCGTTAGTTTGTTAGCATTAAGCCATGCACTTACTTTCTCAAGTTCATCATTGACAGTTAGTTCAAGATTACGTAAGTTGTCATTTGCATAAGTTAGACTTGTATCATCTGCGAATAGATGAAAAGTAAATTCCTTGGAAGATTTATGGATGTCATTAATATACAACAAAAATAACAAGGGTGCAAGTACAGAGCCCTGAGGCACTCCACATACGATCGTTTCATTTTTCAGATATGCATTTCTCTATTTCAATCGACTGTCGGCGATCCGAAAGATATGATCTAAACCAAGAATTTATAACTCCTCTTATTCCATAGTGTTCAAGTTTAGTCAAAAGAATCTCATGGTTAACGGTATCAAATGCTTTCTTAAGATCTAAAAATATTCACAAGAGTACTTTCTATTGTCCATATTAGAATGTATGGAGTTCACAATATCAAGAATCGCGTGCTGGGTACTATGTTTATTCGCGAAAGCCATATTGTAAATCATAAAGAATATCATTCTTGTCTATAAACTTTATCAGCCTACGATATAAAATTTTCTGAAATAACACGATTATAGATAGATAACAAAGAAATTGGCCGATAGTTTTCAGGTAACGTCTCGTCTTCACCCTTATGCACTGGAATTACTTTTGTATATTTAAGTTTTGCAGGGTAAACCCGGTTAGTACAGACTGGTTAAAATTTTGGTAACGGTCTGGATATGACTGATTTAGCAAGTTTTAACAGTTTTAACAGGGGTAGAAAAAGCCCCAGGGCTTTATTGTATGGCAACAAGGTAATTTCTGTTTCAATTTCTTGCGGTACAATTGGATCAAAATAAAAACTGTTCCGCAAAGGTGGATCGAGATAATCAGAAAAATTAGTGTAAACTTCAGGAATATCGGTTGCAAGTTTCTGCCCTATTGACGAGAAGTATTTGTTGAGTGTGTTACCAATCGTTTTAGAATCATCTGATAAAACGCTATGCTCGTTAGAACGAATGAAGATAATTCTTTTTGGTTTCTTCCTTTTCTTCGTATCTCCTAATATTTCGTTAATACCTTTCCATGTCGATCGTGTATTTGTATATGTTAGAGTCAAAAACGTTTGATAGTGACGTTGTTTGCTCAATCGAATAAGGGTTGTTAACTTATTTCTATACATTTTATATTTCGGCCAGTTTGATTCAAAGAACAAATTTATTCTTCACCTTTATAGATTTCCTTAGTCCAGCAGTTAGCCAAGGTTTAGTTAGCATTTTTAGTTTTCTCACTGAAACATCCCTGAGCGGTGCATGTTTATAACTACATGATTTATGGTTTTATAAAAGTGAGAGAACGACTTATTTACGTCGCAATTACCAGAAACCTCTTCCCAATTTATTGCACTTAAATCATTCATGAATTCATTTGCATTAAAGCTGGAATAATCCCTAAATTTAGTCTTTTTTGTATGTGGTAATTTTTGCTTGTTTCCATTGACAATACAGACTTGCGAAAAATGATCGGTTGTGTCGGTGACGATATTGCCGCTAGAAATATTATTCGTCAGGTTATTTGTGAAGATATATATTGTCAATTAAAGTCGCTGAGGACCCATACACTCGTGTTGGTTTATCAATTGTAGGAAGCATAGAAAAACTTTGCATACACTGAAACAGTGTCTGGCTGTATTTACAGTTTTCATATTTTAGCAAGTCAATATTAAAATCTCCCATGAGATATATATTGTTATTATGATTACTGAAATACTCGAGGGAGTCCGAAAGATAGTCAAGAAATTGATCTGCATTATTATGTTGTCGGTAAACAATGCCACAAATATTTTTCTTGTGATTTGGTAGTAAAATTTCAATCTACAAGCTTGATAAGAGGAATCGGTAGAGCGTTCTAAGACTCGATATTTATAGCTCTCATTAATAAAATACCAACACCCCCGGCAGACAACGGGGTTTTAACAAATTCAAAGCAATAGCCAGGTAGTTGTGGTATAAAATCAATAGATTCGCCTTCGCATAATCGCGTTTCTGTAACACCTAATACCGTGAAATTATATTTTACCTCACTGAGTACGTGACACTGAAAATGTTCAATATTTTTTCTTAAGCTTCTTATATTAGTGTGAAGAATAGAGAAATCGGATACGACATCCCTATTTGTGGTATTTTCAAACTTCACGGAGAAGCTATGAGGCGAATAGTAGCTCGAACGAATTTTACTTGTTGTCATTAAGTTAGCATCAGGATCAATCGTTTTGTCTACGGAATCGTTCTGAAAAAGGCCAAGATCATACAAACTATTAAATGAATAAATCGATTTCCTGGAGGCTAGATTAGTGTACAGTAGAGCGTTATACTGCGGGTGGGCATTTTTCAGATCTTTACAGTTATAATATGGCAATTCCATCAACAGCAATTTGTTTTCTTTAGCGAGATTTTTCATCTCTTTGTGTGTCGCCATTACCAATAACTGTATCACATCATTAAGATTTGGGTGTTTTGTTATTAGGTAAAACGAGTTAATTATTTTCCTTGCGATTGGCGCATATCATGTTCCATATTTTCAGATCGCGTTACCTCGTGCTAGCCGCTAGTGCACGTCTGCCGAATCTTGTAGTCGTCAAAATCGTTTTTTAATCCAGTCTTCCACACGTGTTAGCTTCATTCTCATCATGGCCGCGTCCAAAAAGTCCACTAGAAGCAGCAGACCTCCTCGTCGGCCCCTCGACGACGAATACAGATGGGATACACTGGATTCTCTGTCAGCCGATGTCGCCAAGATTTCAACAGATTTGGCCCAGTTCGCGCGTTTTCCATCCCCCACGCTACCTGCACATACACATACTGCTCCACTAGCTAATATTCCGCCGTCAGCTTCGCCTCCTCAACAAACGACTGAGAATTCCGCCTCTCCGCCGCTCGCACGCGACGCAGTTTTCGTAGCGAGCTCCGATCCCAAGAACCGCGTACAAACCGCATTCCACGAACCACCACAAGATAAGGAATACCGCCGTCTTCTGCTCGCGAAAGAAACGCAGCAGCTGGAGGTACAAAAGCTTCAGCTCCAGCTCGAACTTACCAAGCTGCAAGCTTCCACAGGCTCGGTAGTTCCAGAGAGTTCCAGTCCTGCATCAGCTCGACTCCACGACCACACGAAGTCGCTGGGCGATCTTCGCGCCCCTCAGCGTACGCTCTTTCCTCAACAGTGGCCGCACATTTTCGCTCCAGGTGAGCCAAAACTTTATAACGAGTTATCCCTAGCTGAATTCACCGCTGGCTACCTTGCTATCGTCGAAAAATGCCCCGACGCCCCGCAGAAATCCCTATTCTTGCACCACTTAGCAGATCTCATGAGCCTCGCGTGCAGTTACCAGTGGTCAGCAGTCCGCGCGTTTCACTACAAAGTTCTCCGCGCTCTCGAAATGGGCCTCGTGAGATGGGGCGATTCTTTCGACGGGTTTAAGCAGCCGTTTTTCATTTCTCCGAATCTTCTTCCTTCCTTCGGCCTGACTAGCCAGGACAAGACACGCAAGACTAACCCCTCACGTCCCCCCGCCCTCAGCAGCCTCTGCGCCATCAGATCTGCGACGACTGGTCCTGGCACGATGACTGCCATAGCGAGGACTGTCCCAAATTGCACATTTGCATCATCTGCAAGCGACCAGATCATCAGGCCAAGAACTGCTCCAAACGCAAGTTCGACATCCCTCCTCGCCGCCAGGACCTCTCAACAAAGTCTAGCTGACTATCCTCGTCTATTCCCACCTCAGCAATCATCTCCGATCCATTCTCGGCCATTACATTAAACCGCCCATCCTGCATCGCCACGCCCTCCTACTCCGGAATCCGGCCAATCCCGACTAAGACCAACCTCGTCAGCACCGCACTTCAGTTAAACGCCCAGCTTCACCGTTCCGCTCGCCCAAACGCCTTCTCGCTCCGCCTTCCCGTACCATCCACTTTAAACATTCCAGAATGGCGCAAACGCCTGACCTCATACCACGATCAGGAATTGTGCGATTTCCTCGAGTTCGGTTGGCCCATCGGCTATACTAAACCAACTCCGCCTCAGTCTTCCCACAAGAATCACGGTTCCGCCCTAGCTCAACCCGCCGTTATTGACGCGTTCCTCGAAAAGGAGTGCTCCCTAGGCGCCACGTGCGGTCCGTTCTCGGCCAATCCTCTGCGTCCTCCTCTCATCACATCCCCACTTCAGATCGCCAGCAGCAGATCGGGCAAACCGCGGGTAGTTCTTGACCTCAGTTACCCACCAGACTTTTCGGTCAATTGTGGCATCCCGAAAGACACCTACCTCAACGAGCCATTTTCCCTTCGCCTTCCCGGCACTGACGCCCTTCAAACCATCATCCGCGATAAAGGCCCCGGATGTCACCTTTTCAAAATGGACCTCAGCCGCGCCTACAGACAGTTACGCGTCGATCCCCGCGACTACCGCTACCTCGGTTTCCGCCACAAAGGTCTCCTCTATTTCGATATCGCCCCTCCATTCGGCCTACGATCAGCCACCATGATGTGCCAGCGCAGTACCTCTGCTGTCACTTTTATGTTTCGCTCTCTCGGCTTCGACTGTACGAATTACATCGACGATTTCGGGGGCGCAGAAATTCCTGCCAAATCTGACACAGCCTTCGACACGCTTGGCCGTTTACTCCTCGACCTCGGTCTCCAGTCCTCCCCAGACAAGGACAGTCCTCCTTCCACCTCTATGGTTTTCCTCGGTGTTCTGTTTAACACAGCAAACATGACCATAAGCGTCACCCCCGATCGTTTAACCGACCTCCTCTCTCAGTGTCACGCCACCCTTCTGCTGTCGCGTATTAACCTGGCTAAGCTAAAATCTCTCCTTGGCGTGATGTCTTTCGTTACTGCCTGCGTTCGTCCCGCTCGTATCTTCATGAACGGCCTGCTCAATGCCTTGCGGCGTCACCTTCACTCAAGTCACTGCCCCATCTCCGACGACCTCAAATCGGACTTGCGTTGGTGGTGTACTTTCCTTCCCCAATACAACGGCGTCTCCATTATCAAGACCGACCCATGGATCAACAATCCTCTTTTCCTGTCCACCGATGCTTGCCAATCGGGAGCAGGCGGTTTCTTCAATGGGTTTTTCTTCCACACACCATTCCCCGACAACCTGCTGGAGACCTACGGCCACGATATCAACACCCTCGAGCTCCTCAGCATCATGGCAGCTCTTAAGCTCTGGGGCGCTCTCCTCCGGGGAAAGCGTTTCATCCTCCATTGCGACAATGCAAACAGCGTCCACGCTCTAAACTCAGGCCGTTCCCGAGCCCCCGGCATGCAGGCTTGTCTCCGGGAGATCTGGTTCTTGTCCGCCACCTACGACTTCGAGTTACGCGCAGCGCACATCCCCGGTCGCAACAATACCATTGCCGACCACCTCAGCCGTTGGCACACCGCCCCCTCTCACGAGGCCCAGTTTCATTCCTTGACCGCTGACCTTGTTACTACACCAGTCCACTGCCCCCCAGAAATCTTCAGTTTTGACATTCAGATGTGAATTGCCTCCTTCTCTTACACAATTCCTTCTCGCTTCTCCACAGATCCTCCGCAGCCTCGGCTCAACCCCAGCGCCATTCCTGCTTCTCTTCCAGCCTTGTCAGACCTCACCGCCTCGGTCCAGGCCCACGCTTATGCTCCTGGTACGTTAAGCAACCTGACGTGTCACTGGAAGTCGTACCTCTTTTTCTGTTCCTACTTTGGGCTCCTCCCTCTGCCTGCATCTCCTCAGACCATCGCATCATACGCTGTTTTTCTGGCCTGTTCCACATCTTCATACCAAACCATCCTGAACAAGTTAAACAGCGTGCGTTTATTCCACTTGTTTCAAGGGACCCCTTGCACCGCCTTGGATTCCTTCGAGGTCACCCTAACTAAGAAGGGGCTCAAGCGTCTCCTTGGCTTAGCAACACAGCAGAAGTCTCCCATCACTCCCGCGCTTCTCCTTCAATTTAAGTCGCAACTAGACCTTACCACCCCGGCGGACGCCGCAATCTGGTGCCTCTTCACGGTAGCCTTTTTCTCATTTCTCCGGAAGTCCAATCTCACCACGTCATCCCCAGCCAGTTTTGATCCCACCCGCCATCTCTGTCGCGACGACATCAAATTTACCCCTCATGGCGCCGTCCTCCGCATCAAGTGGTCAAAGACCCTCCAGCACAAAGACCGCCTTCTTTTCGTCCCGCTTCCGAGCATCCCCGGCTCAGCTCTCTGCCCTATCTCCGCCATTTTGCAGTACTTTACTTTGGTTCCCGCTCCAGCAACCGCTCCTTTCTTCTGCATCTCGTTCAATGGTTCCTTACGTCCCATGACCCATGCGGTTTTTACCAACTCGATCAAGTCTCTCATCTCCAAGATCGGTCTTCGCCCCTCTGATTTTTCGCCCCACAGCTTCCGGCGGGGAGGCGCCACCTTCGCATTTCAGGCGGGAGTCCCGGAACGTCTCATTCAGCGGCATGGCGACTGGCGTTCAGATGCTTACCGGCGTTATTTGACACTTCCTCTCTCTAAACGAACTCTGGTTGCCGACTTAATGGCTGCCGGCCTTACGGTTACGTGATTCAATTACGGTTCATAGTCCCTCAGCCTTGAGGCAATTCACCAATTACTAGAGCCAGTTTTCGGATATATTTTTTTTTCACCTTTGACATTTTATTACTTATTCTCCTTTTTTTTTTTTCCCTTTTCGTTTTCAATTTTCCAACGTTTGGGCCTCCACATCCAATCCTTTTTTTCCCTCCTCTTGGGGGTCTATTTGTTCTACCAATAAATTTTGTTTGTTTTGGCCCAAACGTTGTCAGCCTCTTTATCCTCGCGTCGTACCGAGCATTGTTGGAAATAATTTGGGTGTTTTGTTATTAGGTAAAACGAGTTAATTATTTTCCTTGCGATTGGCGCATATCATGTTCCATATTTTCAGATCGCGTTACCTCGTGCTAGCCGCTAGTGCACGTCTGCCGAATCTTGTACCCTCCCTCCCGCCCAGGGGGGTCTATTTGTTCTACCAATAAATTTTGTTTGTTTTGGCCCAAACGTTGTCAGCCTCTTTATCCTCGCGTCGTACCGAGCATTGTTGGAAATAATTACGAACGAAAAAAAAAAAAAAAAAAAAAAAACAGTCAAGACACTTATCTCCTTAATCCTGAGTTGGATTACAGGCCAAGCTTTGCTTCAGGTTGTCAAGATCGGCCATACGTTTTAATTTGAAGACCTGAGAACTACTAGATTTACGAGCCAGAATCTCAGAGTTCTTTACCCAGACGTACTGGAATTGATGTGTAGATTTCAATTTGTTTGCCTCGCTAAGAAGTTGCTGTAATCTCGGGATAGGTTTGGGTGAGATAAATGACGCTGCAGTTTCTGTGCCGGCCGTCGATGAAATAGTTGATGATGTCATTCTGGTTTTTTTTCGCAAACCAGGCCATCGAACAAGACGACTTTTTGGTTGTCGGTCGGCAGTTCTTCGAGGGGAATGATTTCGTCGCCGGCGGCCTCAATGACAGGATAACCAACCTTGGGGTCGATGTTTTCGGCGAAGTCCTGAAGCAGCGCCTGGTACTTGTTTTGGTGGAGATTCTTGGAAAACAGAAAAACTTTGTCAAACTCCAACAGCTCGTAGAGCATGTTGCAGCAGAATGTTGGTTTTGCCAGAATTGCTTGGCCCGCAGATCAACATCCGAAAAACGTCGGCGGGCATGGCTGGATGTCCCTGCATGAAACCGTTTGCGGCAGAAAAGTCAGGATCATAATTCGGAATTTTCATTTTCCCTATATAACAGCGACCGTTATGTCAGTGCAAAAGTGGCGGCAACGGGCTGAAACCGCAGCCAAGCTTGAAGCGCAGGAGTAAGAAATCCGCCGAAAATTCAAAACAAACCGAATCGCCAAGGAGTCTGGCCAGGTCGAGGCCGAAAAACTTTTCAAGCCGATCAAAACCCGGTCGGACAAAAGTTTGGAGCCCACACCGGAGGCAGAAGAGCCCGGCCCTGACAACGGCATGGACGAGTTCGACCGAGTCAACCCATTTGGTTGGGAGGATTTCAGGCCGGAGGCCCCACCGCCTCCTCCATCACCAACCGAGGAAGAAGAAGAAGAAGACGAGTTTCCCCTCCCACCGCCCCCTCTTGAAGAAGAGGAGGCAGCCGGTCCGCCCCTTCCCCACCCCCACCCCCACCTCCCCGCCCAACATAGGAACAGCCAGAAGCGCCGGAGTTTCTCGAAAAACGCGCCGAATCGAACAGGCTGCGCTCGCTCAGCAGCCTCATCACGAAAATGAAAAAAAAACCGAACCCTTCTGAAGAAAGAGTGAAAGACCCCAACTCACCGTTGCATGGCTGGTCTTTGGCGGACCTTGAACGAGAAAAAGCTGAGATTCTTGAAAACAGACAACGGAAAAGAGAGGGGCGGTGGGAGTTGTCGCCGCAGCAGCTTCAGGCGGGGAAAGAGAAGTTGAAACGAACCCCTCCGAAAGAAACGAGAGTCCGGCCCCCCACAGATTGGGAACAAGCCATTTTGAGCCGCCGGCCCTCGATCGGCGGGCCGGAAGATGAGGAACTCTCTGAGCAAAAGTGGGAAACGGAAGGTTCCGGCTTTGGGGCCGCCGAAAAAATGATCGACCGGTTGTATGTGATGCTTGATTCGATCAAAGCTGGCAATACTGCAACAAAACTTCGCCCCAGGTTGTTTCTTTGTTTGCAAAACAAACGAGGTATTTTGAATGAGTTTCAAAGACAAAATATCCTCCGCTGTTATATAACGCGTTGACGACCTTTAACCTATTGCTCGATTCGCGCCTTGCGAAGCTGCAAAACAACGGGGGTGTCCAAAAGCCCGACGATTTCGGAATCTTCTTCAATTCGCCGATTGAATTGGGCTCAAAGAAAAATTACAAAGAGGCCTTGAACAGGCTGATCACCATGAGCTACTCGTGGTACAATATTGCCGAAGCTTTCGGAAACAACAACTGAAGTGGAGGAAAAAAAACGGCGATTGGGAAACTTTGACTTTTCCTGATGGGATGTATGATTACACCACCATCAACCGTTTCTTGCAGGCTCATACGGGATTCGTTGATCCGACGGCCGCAGACAAAGAGCGCATCTTCAATTTGTATTTCGACTTCACCATTTACCGGGTTGTGTTTTTGGTGGCAAAAGACTATGAAATCGACCTCTCCATCTGGGAGTTTGCCAGTTTGCTTGGATTCGACAAAAAGATTCTGAAAGAAGGCACCAATTTCGTTGGAGATGTGATTCCGAATATCACCCGGAGCATCGACTGGGTTTTTCTTCATTGCGATCTCATAACGCGGCGGGCAAATGATGTGGCAAGCGACGATTTGTACAGCTTGTCCTCCACGCATCTCCGGGTCAGTTACCCTTTCAAAGAAGAACCTCGTCGACTTTAGTTTCACCCTGTCAACAAAACCCGGATTGATTCCGTGGGAATTCGGGTAACAGACGGGCGCAACAACACCCTCGATCTCAACGGAGTTGATGTGGCTTTGAGCCTCGTGATCGAAGAAGAATATTTTCTTTCTCAAATATAGAGCGCTTCCACTGGAAGAATGAACTCCCCAAGCGAGTGGATGAAGTGTTTTGACGAGCGCGCCGGCCGTTATCGTTACAAACACAAAGGGTCGGGGGTGGTCCGCGACACCCTCATGGCAATTGGAAAGGTGTTCAAAAAGACGGCGACTGAGGCCGCGAAAAAAACCGCCAAGGTCGCGGCCGAAAAGACTGACTGGTGAAGTTGTGGCTGAAAAGGGGTCGAAGAAAATTCAAGCAATCTTGCGAAAACGGCGCCCCGCTGCTCAGCCCGCCCAAAAAACTCCCGCCTCGGGCCGGGAATCAGATGCGATGATAAAACTGAGCCGCATTTTGGCCAACCAACTTTGAATTTTTTCCCCAACAATATACCGGCAATGTTCAGGTCCCCGCGCTATCTCGAAAAGGTGGATTATGAGCAAGTCCATCTGGAAACCCCGCTGACACTTCCGGCGAATGGCCAGCGACAACACCCAAAAACTGGAATGAAGTTTTCTGTGAAAGACAGGGACGTTGTCCGTGACTGGTACAACGCCTATTTCCGCATTGAGTACAAATTCCAGCTTCTCGCGAACGGTGGTAATGTTCCTGCCGACGCCCAGTCGGACCCGGTCAACAGCTCCTTCTCTCTGATCAAAAACCTGTCCGTGAAATCCGCGGGGAAAACAGTTTACGCGGCCAACGACATCCACAAAGTAATCTTCATCAAAAACTTGGTTGAATATTCTGACAATTACGCCAAAACTGTGGCAAAAGACGAGTTTTGGTATCTCGACAACGACGACACAACTGTGACGGATGGCAACGCAACAAATCAAGGAATCCGAGCTCGCGCTCTTCTATCGCAGGGTGGCACAACAGTCAAAACCATCGTCCCCCTCAACCGCTACTCGGTTTTCGAAGAGCTTTCAGACAAACTCTTGCCTCTGATGCAACCCTTGTTCGAAGTCGAGCTGCAGGATGACGCTGAAATGCTCTTTCAAGGCGACGACACCGGGCGGCGAATTGTTGTCACCAAATTTGAATTGTGGGTTCCAAAACTGCAGCTGTCCCCAGCAGGACAAACGCTTATGAACGAAATTTTCCTGAAGCCAGCCCAATGGCGCTACTTGCAAGAAACGTTGGTCCCCAGCACCAGTCGCGGGGATGCTGGTGGGCAATGGCAAATTTCCCCTGGTGTGAAAAACGCCAAACACATCTTTGTCTTCTTCCAACAAACGCGAAAACAAAACAACCAGAGATTCAACCCCTATGCCTTTGACACCTTCGACCTCGATGGTGACAACTCAGCAAAATTGGCCACCTGCCGCCTCAACTACGGGACAAACTCTTACCCCGAATTGGATTATGAGAGTGACGACAAAACCCGAATCCGCCGCGATCTGATCAACTACAGATACAGGAAAAACGATTACAACACAGGGACTCAGCTGAATGTGGTCAACTACTCGAAGCTTTACCCTGTCATTTACTTCGACCTCAGAACAACCCCCGACAGCATGACGGGCGACCCGAAGAAGTTGGTTTTGCATTACCGGTTGAATGAAACCGCCAACGCCCAGGATCACACCATCTTCGCCACTGTCCTGAATGAGGAGGAACTTGTGATCAAACAAATTGGAAACGAGCTGGTTGTGGCTTGAACCTGGGATGGAAAAATTCTTTCTCTTGATATAAGATGGCGACGGCGTATCATCCGTTCGAGCTTACGCTGACTGACGGCCAAAAGAAAAGCCTCCGAAAGGCTTTCGCCGAGAAAGCAGCTGTGACTCTGCGCGTCATACTTGAACAAATTGGGCATGGCGACAACCTCCTCCTGACCGCCACCCAAATCAACCGAATGAAAAAGGCCGCCAGCGAAAAGCGCGGCGCCGATGTGAAAATGAGCAAGACGCAGATCAGTAAAACCGCACAGCTCGGCGGCAACCTTTTTTCCACGACGCTCAGTCTGGCCCGGCCTTTGCTTTGCCTTTGCTCGCCCCCGCGGCCAAGGCTTTGGGTATGGGCGGTCTTAGCTTCGGCGCGGAGAAGGTTTCGTTCCCCAGGAGGAAAGGGTCTCGTTCCCCAGGAGGTGGAGCTGTACAAACTCACAATGCAGTCGCCCGACCAGAGAAAGACAATTAAAAAATATCTTGTCGGCAAGGGTGTGGTGAGTGGGGGCGACGCCGCGCAATACGGTGGGTTTCTTGGCATGCTGGCTTCCATCGGCATTCCTTTGGCCATTGACCTTGTCAAAAAGATGTTGGGGAGTGGAATGTAAGTGCGGTCGCGCCACTCGGCACCCCCACGTCTGCCTCCACCCCCTCCTCCCCCCTCCAGGGGGAAAGGAATGCAAATGAGGCCTTCACCCTTCTGGGGCCGGTGGGAAGAAGACTGGGAGCGCCCTATGGTGGGGCGGGGAAAAAAAATGAAGTTCAGGGACGTGCCCCTTTCCAACTTTGACCTGATAAATTGGTGCGAATATTTGGGCATCCCGCTCAAGGCGTATTCTCCCGCAACGAGGCCAAACCCCTGCACCATTCACCCTGCATTATCAACCTGGACGATTTCGGAAGCTTGGGCACGCATTGGGTTTATTGTTGGAAAAGATATGGAATATTTCGATTCCTTCGGTCAGCCACCTCCAAATGAATGGGAGCAGTAAATGAGAAAGTTGGGCCACAAAACCTTTCTTCGCAATGACAACCAAATCCAATGGATCGGAAGTCTGAGGTGTGGGTATTTCTGCCTGATTTTCCTCAATGAACGCAATAGAGGCACGAGTTACAGAGACATTCTGAAAAGGTTTTCTGACGATGTACATCACAACGAGCGGGTGGTGAAAAATTTTTTCATGAATATACCTTGACAAATGGCTGATTGGTATTGTGTGCGGGACAAACGCAAAACCCCGTACGTGCCTGGGTCTGAAAGAGTTGTCATGACCAAAAACAACCGGAAAATGGGAAAAGTTAAGTGCGCGGTTTGCGGAATAACCAAAACCCGCTTCTTGCCGGGAAACTGACGGGGCCCTCTCATGCAGAGGCGCTGGTGCTTTGACTGACCTTGCGGGCACTGCGCTCGACTTCACTTTGAAGCATGGTGTTCCCTTTCTTGCGAATAAAGGGGTGGAGGCCTGCCGCTATTACGCTTCCGAGGCGCTGCGCAACCCGCAGCTTCAGAAAAAGGCCATCAACTACGGGCTGCGGAAGGCAACTCCTGTGTTGGAAAGTGTCGGCAGTGAGCTGCTGGACCAACGTTTCACAAAGGTGCGCCCCAACATCTGTTACAAAACCGACAAGCCTGATCTTGATGGAAGAGGCCTCCCTGTTCCTTTTCCCTTCGTTGATTACACAAAATTGTGGAATCTCGTCTCTGACCCCAAACTTTTCAAAGGTCCCGAAGTTTCTGAAAGAGAGGGGCGGGCGATAGTCGCAGAATACAAACGCCAATACACGGACTACAAGCGGCAGGGTAGTACCTGCAGTTATGGTTCCTGGATGAAATGGAAAGGCTATGGTGATGGCATAGGGAGTCTTTTTCATCCCCGTTTCGTTTCACAAGGGGTTTTGGTGCCTGAGCTTGCGACCAACACAAAGTTTTTGAAAGCTTTTGGCAAAGCCCTTCCCTAACACCATGGTTTCACAAATGTTCTCAAGAAAACCCTGCGCAACTACTATGGAACGGGTGTGGACGTCCATGCACTGATTGGAAAGCTGCCGGCGCCCCCAAAAAAGCCTTCCCCGGCCACAACTACACCGGGCCTTACAACCCATTGAACCATCAACTGAGCTTTGATCCTGAGACGGGTGAGATCTTGGAAATCTCTCAGAAACCGACCGGTTCCGCCGATGCTGTGGCAATGCAGCATGATGTTGATTACAGCCGTTGTGATATCCGCGCAAAAAAGTACGGCGAAAATGAAAAAATGCAAGCATGCTGCTGACCGAAAAATGGTCAAATCACTTGACAAGATTCCACAAAAAGAAAGATAATGGGGGCACGCGCTGGCCCGCAACGCAATTAATCTGAAAGAAAAACTTGGTTTGGGTATTTGAACCCCTCTCAAGGAAATAAATAATCGATATGCATGAATATTTCCTTTTCCAATTTGGCACAAATTATTGGACAGCCGAACCCAATGCACAGAAAACATTTTTGGCATTTTTTGTGGTTACAATAATAATTCATATGAAAATTTAATTTTTTGTTCATTTTCACGCTTCAAATCTTCATGCACTTTGCCCCATCCTTCATCAAGTTTGTCTTTCGCCCCCAATTGACGAACCATTCGGTAAATTTTTTCCCTTAACTCGGGAGGAAGGAAAGCGGTTGCTTCGATCACGTCCATATGTGAAAGGTTGCATTTCTTCAAAAGGGATTTCACCGCCCCGTCGGTGGTTTAGAGTTCAATTAATACCCGTCGGAACTCCTCTTTAACTTCTTTCTCCAAGGATTTTGGAGGGAAACCTAATTCATCTGCAAGGGACACCACGATCCAACACAGTGTGCACATTGGTGCGGTATCCAAGGGTACACGTTATCCACGACCACTTTTGTTTAATATCCTCAACTTCGTAGCACTGACACAACACATGGTGCCGATTTTTTAACCAACAGGCCCAACAACACCCGTTCCTCCTGCAGGTGTAACATTTCCCACAGCTGATAATGAGGGTGAAACAGTTTTCAATTTCACAAAATGGGGCATCTTCGAAATACCCAAATAAATCACGATGTACTGCATCCCAACCCGCTCTTTGTTTGTCGTTCATTCTTGCCTGCAAAACCTCATTGAGGATTGAGGATTTTCTTTCAACTCTGGTGGAAGTTGGTTTCTATAGCTTTTAGCTTTTACTGGGTACAGGACTACCCAGTTGGTAGTAGGCACGAACGGGACTCCTAGGTCCCATGCAAGGTGCCCGTCACACCCCAACCCACCCATTCCCACAACCCATGAAGGTTGACCACACCACCGGGGTCTACGTCCCCTTCTCTTTTCGAACAGTGGTGTGGGTTCTTTAACGTCCCACAAGAACAAATCAGGGAGAGAGAGAGCTGTGAGACGGGACCTACGGTTTTTCGTCCTTATCCGAGAAGACTAGATAGTCTAACCGTTTGCAGATGTAATTACAAAGGCAGCACTTTCTCCTCAATTATTTTAAAGACCCTAAGTGTTGGTCCGGCCGGAGTTGAACCCGCGACCTCCCGCACGGTAGTCCGGTGCTCTACCACTGAGCTAACCGGTTGGCGGTTGGTTGACATCTTCCAAGAGATTCATTTATATTGGGGTGTGATTGTTTAATTGCCCTGGCAATCACTGAACGGTTGGCCGAAGGATTTCAAAACAACCCATCTGACGTGTAAATTATGTATTTGTTCAAGTGGATAAATCCTGTGTAAAGTTTTTTCATTTTGGCAGCATACAACACAATATCCGCTGCGAAAATCACAGTCTTCATATTTTCTGCATTCGGTTATTTTTGATAAAACACCTTGTTCCGAACAAAAGGGGGGGGGGGATGAACCTCAAAAATATCACAAATATCCTCATGAACATCAACCCACCCCATTTCATTCCGTTCATAAACTTTCTGTTTAACCAACTCAGACAGTATTTTTTCTCTTAACTCTGGTGGGAATTGGTTGACCCTTTCCAGCACATCCATCTGTGAAGGGTCTCTATTCTTCAAAAGACCAACCTTCGTTGAAAAAAAATGGAAACATAAACCGACACAAGGGAGCCAAAAACTCTTTGTGAACCCAGTCCCACCCCATTCGTTTCCTTTCTTTCAACTGGTTTTGGGTGTGGTGGCGGCAGATTTTTTCATGCAACTCTGGGGGAAGGGTGCGAATCTGCTCCATGAGATTCATTTATATTTGGGTGAAGATATTAAGGGGTTGTGTCATAAAACCCCTCTTCAGTCAACCACTTCGTCATGAACTCCTGTTCTTCTGACGGGAGTACATAAAAAGCTCTGAGAGCAATGAGCGCACATACATCAATGAAATGGGTTTCTCCTGTTTTCTTTATGTGCTGCCATGGAGACATGTCATTTTTCAACAAATCGCGCACATGGCGCATTGATGGTTTGTCAATGGAATCCTCAAATTGACTCCCCAACCATCTATCAATCTCAACTATCAAAGCCTGTCTCACATTGTAACCCAACAGTCAGTCGCCATCCATACCCTGACAACCTCTTTCTCTAAAAGGATGACCAATTTAAAAATTTGAATATATGATGAGGGAAGTGTGGTGTTGGAAGAAAAACAATCACTCAAACGATATCAAAACGGTTAAGTATTTTGTTGACAAACAAAGAAAGTGTTTGCTGGGCTTCGATGTAAGTCTGGGTTGTTTGAAAAGGGGTTAATAATTTTTTATGCTGCTGCCACTGTTAAATTGAAAGAAACGCAGCCGGCTCGAAGGTGAAAGGCGTAAACTTCCACTGTTCCAAACTCTTGTCCCTCCTCATCCTCAGAGAGAGATCCAAAACGAAATTGTGCTAACTCATAAGGACTTATCCCCCTCCCTCATGATCCTCACCCAGTTAACCACACCCTCTTCAGTCAAAACATCCATGTGTTCCAAAATATCCATCTCTCTCTCTAATTGGATGTTTTTTCTGGGCCGCAGGAACGGGCCGCTTGCCATCCATCCTTTGCCCCACACCCCCCTCTCTCTAAAAGGCCGACCCTTGGTTGCACCCCTGGTTGCCTTCCTCTTTCGGAGTAGTAATAGGTGAATCGACTCACCTATCACTACTTTGTTTCTTCTTTAGAGTTTACAAGTGATGGGAGACTAAGTCGAGGGGAATATGAGCAGGGGCCAAGTCGAGGGGAATATGAGCAGGGGAAATATATATATATTGCATTGTTTTGCTATTGTTATCAGCTATTGTTTCAGCCCTGCACTCCCCTGTTACAATCAAAGCCGCCACCAACTTTTCAGACAGTGAATAATAATGAGGGGTTATGTAATATATTCCCCTGAAAAGAACAAAGGAAACCGAGCCAAGTGACAAATAAGGCAGAATCTTGGGGACTGGGTGACAAGACGAGCTGCTGAGTTCTGAACGTGCTGTAGTTTTTGAATGAGGGAAGACCGTACAATAGCGAATTACAGTAATCAAGTTTCGAAACAATGAGGGCATTAACGATGATCTTTGCAGAGTCAGAAGTAAGGTATTTGTGTACAAACTTCCATTTTCACAACTTCAACTTCTCGAAACTTCCATTAAAAAAACAAACTTCCATTTTCACATCTTCAACTTCCATTTTCAAAAAAAAAAAACTTCCATTTTCACAACTTCAACTTTCATTTTCACAACATCAATTTTAAAAAAACAAACTTCCATTTTCACAATATCAACTTCCATTTTTGAAAAAAAACGAACTTCCATTTAGGATGAAAGTCCATGTCCCTGGCGGGCATCTTCCTTCGGGTTAACTGTATAGCGCTGTCAACTTCGAGAGGTTATTTGGCAAACTGGACAAAAGTCCATCATAATTGCAAAACAAATGCAAGGAGATAACAGCCTGATAATGGAGACAATATTCCAACAAGTTTATGAAGAATTTTCTACAGGTTGACCCCAAACTAAACGGATTTTTAACAAGAACCCGCCAACAAATAATTTCGCGTTACACGAAGTTCAACAACAACAACACCAGCCGGCTTCAAGGTCTTTTCCTCACCGCTACGACGACTCTTGTTGAAAATATCGACGCAGATGAAGAGAAAGGATGTTAAGTAAACATTGACGACACAAAAAATAGGGACACTCGGGGAAATAAGCCGCATGAACATGGATTATTTTCGCAAAACAACGTTCACTAACGATTTGCAGATTTTCCGTCTGGGCGAAATTCAGCGCGGCTCGCAAAGCATCTTGGATGAACATGGGTCTTTAAAAGATGGCGCAAATAAAGCAGACCCCAGCTTTCCTTCTTGTTCACCTTTTCAGTTGAAAAGTATCGTAAACGAAGGTTTTCCTTCATTTGGTTCAAATACTGATGAGTATATTAGGCTAACTTTCGCTCTTTTTTGCACTAGTACTGTTTGTATGTTTGTCATGGTAAAATGTTTGGATGGCTGTGGAAGTTCACCGCGGTCGGAATCTAAATAAAATTCTAAAAGGAGATCATGTGTCATGTACAAAGAC
>JAEMWC010000547.1:520000-537500 GCA_016490735.1 Pachyseris speciosa | reverse complement strand
GCCAAATCCCATGGGAAGTAATAATAATAATAATCCTCATAATAACTATCAATTAGACTAAAAATTTTGATTGAAATAAAGAAAATAATTAAAAGATCCTACATGTAGAATACTAATTTACAAGCTCAATGCCATTCATTGGCTTTCTTAAATTAGCAGACACATTATCATAGGCAAATATTTTGATGAAATAAAAATATTAAAAAGACCCTAAAATACTAATTTACAAGCTCACTTTCTAAAATTAATGGACACACACTTGGCAAGCATTTAAGCGGCAGTCATCAATGAATCCCCTTGTGGAAGGGTGTCCAGGAACCTCTTACGCAAGTGTGTACCAACCTTAAAATCTCAAAAGAAAGCAATGTTCTAATCCAAGTAATAGTAATGTGATAAGGTTCCTCATTCTTCTCTGAGAGCTTCTCAGCTAGGCATTTGAGGAATAATAATATTAAAAATAATAATAATAATAATGATGATGATGATGATGATAAATACAATTTATACAGCACCAAAATCCAAATGTTTTAAGGCGCTTTACAAACCTTAACTGAGGTACATGTAATAATTAAAATATAAAGAAAAAATAAAATTGCACCTGTAAATTCAATTGATTCCTAAAACGACTTCTTTTAACCAAATGATTCTTTGGATCTTTTAACACAAACCAACGCTACTAAATTTCTTGGATTGTATATTGACGAGCATCTTACTTGGAAAGATAATATCAGCTATTTATGTAACCTCTAAATCAATTGGAATGTTATTCAGGTCCCGCTTCTATCTATCTTCAAAAGCTAAACTCACTCTGTACTATTCGCTAATTTATCCTTACATCACCTCTTGTAACTCTACATGGTCGTCTACATATGTAAACAACTTAAATAGAATTTATTGTTTGCAAAAACGGGCTGTGCGAACTATTACCAATTCAGACTATAGAGCACATTCTGCTCCCTTATTCTCCAAATTAGGAATTTTAGATATTTTTCAGATAAATACATTTCAAATAGCTAAATTCATGTACTGTTTTCACAACAACTGTTGCCTCCATTGTTTGTCAACTTGTTTCTTACAAAAAGTCAAATTCATAGCTATAGCACCAGAACAGCCAAAACTTATAGAGTGCACCATTGCCGAACTAATCTGAAAAACTTCACAGTTCTTTACCAAGGTCTAAAGATCTTGAATTCCCTCCCTGTTACAATCACTTCTCTGTCAAGTTTTCCTAACTTTAAGAAGAAACTGCTACAGTTTTTAGTAAAATAATTGCTGAATTGGCTAGGCTGTACACTTGAGCACTATCTATGTAAACATATTGTCAGTATGCACAAGGTGGCCTCAACTAAAAGCCTGGTGGTTTCTGGAGGGCACCTTGCCACATATTGTACTTCTTATTAATTGTTAATGTATTAAAAAAAGGCAAATAAATGATGATGATAATGCATTCCATGTGCTCTTCCTTCAAGGATTTCTGAATAAAATCTTGAAGAGAGTAAGTTATAGCTGCTGTAAATTCACTGTTTGCAGCCGCCATGCAATCTTGTAACCAATCAGAGTGGGGCTCAAAAGACTCTTTTGTTTTACGACCAATCAGACAACAGTCCAGATTCTGGACTACGCAGGACTGCGCGCAAGCACAGTACAAAAGAAAAAGAGAACGCCTGATCGCAGGTTGAAGTGCATAAAACATAAGCTTACGCAATAGTAGCAATTATGCAAGCTTGCTAAAGTTTAATTAATGAGTTACCTGTTGGAGAGTTAAAAAAGAATTTTTCTTACCCGCGTGGCTAATCACAAGTGATGCTCTTTGGATATCACAAGCTATTGAATCTTTATATCTGTAGTACTCCAAGGAGAAATCACTTCTTCTTATGCCCTCAGGTTCATAAACACCCCTTCCAATTTGGAGAACTACGCTCCGGTAGCCTAGCCTTTTTAAAAGCTGTAAAAAGATTAAACTTCTTTAGAGTCAATTTTTTTAATGCAAACAATAATTTTGGGAAAATAGGTTACCTCAACGAATTCTCTTTTCGAAACGGTTTCAATCAAACGATCAAAGCTTGTTGTCCCAACAGTGACGAAAACAGACCTCTCGTCCGCCATATTGTTTTTTTTTTTTGAGCATCAGTAGTGTAATCCAGCGGATTCACACACGAGCCTCGTTTCGGTTCTTGGACGCACAGCCTCGTTTCAATGTACGAAGATCACACTTCTTTAGTTTTGTTTTCAAGGCCATGCAGGCGAAAACTTCAGTGGATGTGAAAGGCGAAATCTCACCATCTACTTGTGTTTACACGAGCTGTTACTGGTATGACAAATCTCTAATACTTAATTCAAGTATTGCGCTTTCCTATTTTGTTTAGATAGCTCCAAATGAAAGCGGAAAAAAGCGATTTTAGAAGTTAAAATGTGTGCTTGTTCAGCGCATGTTGATGATAAGCTTACAGTGTATGTCATGTGAATATGTACAATTCAAGAACAAGTCGTTATCTCTCGAATGGGGTCTTTTAGCTCTTTAAAATATGTTGTGTGTATAGGTACCTTCTGAGATATTTATTTTGTAGATTTCGACGCTAAGTAGTTTGGTCTGTCTTTTTTTCATTGACTGTGAATGTTGTTTCGCGGGGTTTTCCCAGTCAGCCGGTAAATGTTAGGCAAATGCTCAAACTATGTTGCTTTGGCTTTTAACACCTAATACATGGACAAGATAGGGTTAAAGTTAATCCTCTGAATGCAATCTGTAGAGTCATTTGGTACCAAAACCCAAAACACAGAGTCAAAGCGACGATGACTAGAATTTCGCCCTATGATCAACCGTTGTTGTTGAACTGAGCAGTGACAATTTGTGGAATTTAACCATAATTTGTTTGGTTAAAACTCTTTAAGTGTTGTACTATACTCATCGTCATTATCAGCATAACTAGGCTGTGACTACATACCTAACCCAAGTTCTGGGGCCGTAAGCACAAACAGTGTGGAAAACCAGAAAATCTCTGTTATAGTAAATATAGAAGAGTTGCAAAGTTCAAAGTCCTGTAATGTCATGTGTTTTGGGACTTTTTTTGCTGTTGTTGAGAATTAAAGAATTGAGAAAGTTGTTTGAGAAAATTTTTTGACAGACAGATGTACATGATTGTGTCATGGGTTGCTTGTTTTCATCCTCATAGTCATACTAATACCAACTGAATTAGATAAAATAATACTATTCTTAATAAATAGTTTTAGTTATTGGTATAATTTGAAAAATGATCTATTAAGACTATTAATAATATTGAAGAGCAGACTGGAAAAACTTTCAAAGTGACTTTTTGCAGTGCTTTTGTTTTTTGCTCCAGACTGGCTGAATTTTTGTATGTGGCCTCCTTGTTGTTCATAGACCAGTATTCCTTCATTATTTGCTGGATTTGCTTTTGTTTTCGAGAAAAATAAGTACAGTACAGTAATAAGTAATACTGTTCTATAAATCACAAGCTAAGAAGGCCACATGCAAAAAGTCAGCTGATTAGGAGCAAAATAAAAAAACACTGAAAAAAGTCACTTAACCCATTGACTACCGCAGGTTTTTACATTTTCGGAGTGATTTTCCACCTATAAACGATGAATAGCAATTCGTGACTCTTTATTTGAACTACCAGGGAAAAGTGGTGCTGTCCTAAGCCACTGGAGGCTCAAGGTTTCTGAAAACGTCATTTTGACGTAGCTATTTTTTATCCGTGAAGCGACAACAATGGCCCAAGTTCGGTTTGCTTGCGATTTCTGCTAAATTTACAGCCACTTTTCATCTTTAGCGGCTGCCTGATGAGCATCATTAAGCGTGACGGTAGCTAAGAGTCCACTTTCTCAAAGAATCGAGCAAGGTGATGTACTTTGTTGTTGAATTTGGCTTGTTACTCGACGAACTGGGAATTTGGCCGGTCGAACACTTAGTACCTTTGGGACTCGACTATTTATGAATTTCTCGACCTACCGCCACATATTTTGGAATTTCTGTGTACTGAAGATGACTACGAGCAGGAAATTTTGGCGGTAGGTCGGAGTGGCTGTAGACTTAGTTTATATGTGAAAGAATTTGGGGAAGGAACGGGCGCTGTCAAAAATTCTCGTTAGTTCCCAGCATGCAATGTGCTCAAGATGTTGAAAATGTCGGGAAGGCCCGAATGCACTGGAACAAAAGGCTGTATCTACGCTCGGGAGAAGAATATGAACAAAAAAAGTCATTTCTAAGCTAGAAAAAGAACTGAATTTTGTTATGATGGTTGAATTTTGGTTTTTGGACGATGATTTCCCTAAAAAACATGAAGGCAAAAAGGGGCATTTTTGTTGTTTCTCTTTGACGTTAAAAACGGCCAGTTTCGTTCTTGTCCAAACTCAAAAGGCCATATTTGGTAAAAATCGCTACGTTTCTTGTATTTATTGGATATCCAAATTTAAAGGGCATTCCATTTCGTGCTCACAACTAACAGTTAAGGCAATATTCGTGCGATTGAGAAAGTTGCAATGTTTTGAAGCATGGGAGTTTTTTACGGCCGGTTTTGGCCGGCACGGGTGCCAATGGGTTAAGACATTTTTCCAGTCTGCTCTTCAACTGTAATCTGTCACATGTTTTGACAAAAAAGAGTGATGTATGCTTTGTAATAATTAATTTTGGGACTCTATGTCATTAAGAAAAATTTTATTTGTAAATAGGTTTTAGATTTCTTTTTAGTTCCCTAGCTTTTACTATTTTTAGCATTATTATCTTACATTATTTTATTTTTGTGTCACCAATTAGTGCTATGTGCTAGAGACTCTTGACACATAAATAAAGTCCACTACTACTACTACTACTACTACTACTACTACCACTACTACTACTATGTGACTAGTGATCTGGCTTAGATGGTATCACTGTTGTGGTTCAGTTTCATTCCTGGTTTAATTTTTTTCTCCCTCTGTTTTAAACTAATTATTGCCCAGAACAAAAGGAGATAAAAGATTAAACCAAGAATAAAATTGAACCACAACATCACTACTGGGAAGTCCATTCAAACCATCTCAACTGATTAAAAATGCACCTCTTGTATCATTTAGCCTACTGTGCAACTATTAGTTGTTTTCCTGGCAATTATTCTATGAGGGTGCGTTGGATATGAAATGATAAATAACCAACAGTGATTATGCGTGGCACCAAGTTGGTTATGGTCATTTCATATCCAGCGAGCCCAAGTAGAATAATTTGTTTTAATTATTAAAACTCTACGATACATAATTG
The DNA here is from genome assembly GCA_016490735.1 of Pachyseris speciosa. Classification (NCBI taxonomy): domain Eukaryota; kingdom Metazoa; phylum Cnidaria; class Anthozoa; order Scleractinia; family Pachyseridae; genus Pachyseris; species Pachyseris speciosa. Next base: position 532,246 of record JAEMWC010000547.1, on the reverse strand, counting down.
AGAATCTGAACAAAAAAGTGAAAGTTAAAAAGGAACGTAGAGAAAGAGGAAACCGAAAAAAGGAAACATTTGTCGACCACATGACTAAACGAGAAGGGTGCAAAAACCTTTTGATGTGTTGCAATGTTTCTGGGCAAAGTTATCGACTCTGAACTGGTGTTAATGGTCAATGGTTTTGTAAAAAATAATTGTGCTCTAGTACATGCAGAAAGACACTTAAGTAGTGGTTATTCAGCAAATGAATAAAGGGGATTAGTTTCTAAAGAAACTGTGGTGCTGTGTCGGTGAGGAAGTGAAACACGAAAATTTGGTTTATCAAGGGAGTTGATAATGTAAATTGACCACCGTACAGGGATTCGATTAGCTGACGTTTCGAGCGTTAGCCCTTCGTCGGAGCAAATCCAAATTCCATTCGCTCCGACGAAGGGCTAACGCTCGAAACGTCAGCTAATCGAATCCCTGTACAGTGGTCAATTTACATTATCAACTCCGTTGATAAACCAAATTTTAGTGGTTATTCAGTTTGTTTTGAATAGACTGGCCCATGAGCATATATACAGACTTGTGACACTTGTTGTTGAATACATGTTTGGTCGTGCACTGTACAGAGTACGTCTAAAGCACTCAGCAATGATAACCTGAATTCCATTTATAAATTTGGCTGCTGGTTTTGGGAAATTTTCATTCTTCGTTCTGTAATGCTGATGCTCTCATTTATCTTTGTCACAGCAGGTACAGGGTGTGCATGAGCTGATAGTCTGTGTCTAGCTAGCCAATAAAAATGCTGCAAATGTAATATCAGTCTGTCGTTCATTTTTCAATAAAAGGTAGTATTACTTTATAATTTAGGCTATTACTGAATGGTACTGTAAGTTAACAGCCATTGAGACTAAACAGGAGAAAGTGTTAACCTTTTTCAAGACTGTTAACCTTCTGAGAAAGAAAGCCTCTATAGAAACAACATATTTAAATTTACAGTATGATCAAATGACTGGTATAAACCATTTTGTTTTATCAAGTTTATTTCTTTTCTTTGCTTCTAGTGAAGAAAATGTTTGGAAACTATGTGAACAGATAAAGGAAGAAAAAGAAGAAACCCTTAATGAATATTATGCAGTGTTTATTTCTAACGACAAAAGACAGGTATTTGTCGTAACTGTGTCTACAAGGCTTTGTAATTTATGTGCATATACTGGACAATAGGGCCATTTATACAGGAGAAAATAAGACACAACTTAAATAAGATGTCAACTGATTGTATAAATAGTACAAAATGAGTGTTTGTGTCTTATTTTCGACATTACATAAAATAATAAGATGTGTCTTATCTTAGAACAGGGTTTCCAGCTGTTCTTACTTTGTCTGTGTCTTAAATAAGACATAAACTTCCTGACTCATATAAATGCTTTCGCATCCTAAGATGTGAACTAAAGTATGGGTGCGTAACAACAACAACATATGCTTATCTTATGATTATAGATATTGTAATTGGTCAGGAAAGCCAAAATGTTTCTAATAAATTCAGCATCATCTATCTCTAACAGGGTTCAAAGTTTGCGACCAGCTGGTCGCACATGCGACTAGATTTTTTATCATGTGCCTAACACGCACGAGCTCAGTGTGACTGAGCTCATTGCTACTTACCTGACCATCCTCATTTACTCTGACTGGTTAGACACGAAAAGGAAGCTTGAAATAGTGAATTCTAATAAAAACATGGGTAATAATAAATAAATAATAAATAATAAACACATCCAGATGCTCATTCTGGCATGCCGAGCCCGCTTTCTCCACAAATTTCACATCCTTTACCCGAACACCACGTGAAGAAACTTTGACTTCAGCACGTCAACTACAAATGTATAATGCAAAGAATCTTCCCAATTCACATCAATTACTGGTGTTGACTAATGTTTGTGTCATAGCTAAACAATGAGATGGTCCCAGACTACCACATGCTTCTGAAACGCCCTCGGTGAATTTATGTCTCTACTGTTAACAAAGTTAAGCTATGCTCCTAACATTTTTGGCTGTGCACCTAAATTTTGACAGTGTGCCTAGAAATTTACACCTGGTAGCACAAGTGCTCCCAAAGCCAAAAGTAAACTTTGAGCCCTGTCTAACATATCATGTTCACACCAATCTATTGATCGCTCTCTTCTGACTCTTCTCTGATTTCTGTTATATTCTTTGTATGCTACAGCAAGTTTATGAATTTTTTATAACAGCGTGGTCTTCATAAGAAAAGAAGACTTAAAATGGTAGGACAGCATGCTTTGTTTCTTGCATCACACCATCCTGGATTGTTGCTAATGGCAACATTGCATGTAAACTAGGCTGTATCAAAAATAAGACGCGAACCATTTATATGACTGGTCTTCATGTCCTATGTAAGACGCAAACGTATAAACCGTACAGTTCGAGTCCTATTTAAGTTGCATCTTCAAGATAAGAATACTTCACAAATTAATGTGATCAAGTAAGCTAAAGCCACTCTAAGGCTGCTAATGCTTGGACTCAATCTTTGCTTTGGTAGATTTAAGGGGTAATGCCCGCTACCTTGTGGCCTTAGTTGCCCTTAGAGTGGCTTACTTGATCAAATTAATTTGTGAGGTATCGTTGTCACTCCAGCCACATCCCACAAACTTTACGTTTTCATTGCTTCTTCTAGATAAGATCCATCTAGTTATATGTCACCATTGAGGTTTTTTGAGTTTTTGTGAACACATTAGTAGATTTTTTAGGTTACTTTGCAGTTAAGTACTACAGTATATGAAATAATGTACAGTACAAAAAAAAGTCATTACATCATAAACATCAATTTGTCAAAGTTACATGACTTTGTACTTGCAAATTTTATCTTGTACACATAATAATAATAATAATACTAATAATAATAATAATAATAATAATAATAATAATAATAATAATAATAATGGGTCGAGCCTGAGAGATGTAGGACATGTCTTTCTCTGCTCTTCCAAACATTGAGCTTTTTGGAGACTGTGAGGTTTGAATTTTTACATGGCGAACATTTATAAACGTTTCAAAAGGAAAAACAGAACGAGCGACTCCGACCTTGAAACCATATCACCAGAAGAAGGAGAAAAGAAGAGTCTTTGTGACGAAGCTTCGCACGTGGACGACGCCAGTACTCATAGCCCGGACGAAGAGGACAAGATTAGAAGCCTTAGATATGACACAAAGTGTTGCTTCCCAACTGCGGCTCATTCTGAGCAAGCTTGAGGCTTTGGAAACTAAATTTGAAACCGTTGTTACGACAGTTAACATTTTAACGTCTATGGTAGATGGCCTTAAGAAAACGGTGGACCAAGTGCAAAGTGCAATGGCGGCTGTTGAAAGCAAGGCAACTGAACTTAGGAAGGAGTCGACAAAATGGATAACAGTCTTTCCTTTCTCAATCAAGAGGTCCAAGATTTAAGAAGTAGGGAAAACAACTACAAGCTGGAAATCAAGAGTCTGGAAAGCAAGATCCTGTATCAAGAAGTCTACAATTGGCGCGAGAACCTTCGATTCCTGAATCTTCATGAAGCCAGTGACGAGGGGAACGAAGATACAAAAGATGTGGTCTACCGCTTTCTTGAAAGGGAGCTCAAAATGGAAGACGTAAGGCGAATAGAGTTTCAACGAATCCATAGGATCGGTAAAAAATCCAGTAGATATACTAGACCTGTCATTTTTTCTACGCTTTCAAGGCAGAGAATTGGTCTTCAATGCAGCGAGGGGAATGAGGGATTCACTAGAGGTCAAAGTGCTTGCAGATTTGCCGAAGGAAGTAAGAGAACGAAGGAAGAATCAGTGGCCTAAGCTTCGACAAGCGAGCGCAGAAGGGAAATGAGCATTCTTCAGCTGGCAAGAACCAGACAAACTTTACATAGATGGGATTCTAGTGGCCGAATAAATCGTGTAACAACTGACCCAATTAGGACCGACATTTTGAGTGTTTCAAGTAAGGAAAATATTATTATTTATTGAAAATATCATCAATGCTATTGCCTAGATAACTTAAAAATAATTTTTATTCACAGAAGCTATAAACTTTGAATTTGCATTTGCTCTTGTTTTGGTAGTGGTCAGAGATGACTTTAAATTCGTATTATCAGTTTCAAATCCCAGAGGCCGAAATTACCACATATTTTGCGCTTTGGCCTTTTAACAATGTGGAGTCTCTGCTTGTGTTGGTTAGGTGTTGTTGTTTGTGTCTTAGTCTGTCTTTGTTTGGTTGTTGTTTTGTTTTTTCTTTTCTTAATATGTAATTGCTGCAGCTCATATGAATTCATTTTTCCACAGCCACCTCTTTCGTATGGAAAAAAGGATTTAAGTTCTTCTCCTTTGTTCACCAATTTTTCTTCGAATAATGGGACTGAACAATATTAATTTTACGTTGTTATCACTAAACGCTCGTGGGATTCGCTCTTTTGACAAAAGGAAGACTATGTTTAATTGGCTTTGTAAATCTGGTGCTGACATATGCTTTTTGCAAGAAACTTATAGTTCCAAAGAAGTAGAAAATATTTGGCGCAAACAATGGAAGGGTGATATGTTCTTCTCACACGGAAGCTCACATAGCAGGGGAGTTCTTATCCTAGTGAGGGAGCAGCTTGATTTTAAACTAGTGTCATCAAAGGTGGATGATCAGGGTCGCTACATTCTATTACATGCAATGATACAGGACACTCCATTTCTTCTAATCAACATTTATGCACCAAATAAATGTGCTGAGCAAAGCGAATTTTTTAAATCCATCTCGAACGAAATTAAGACGTGTGTTACGCTAGATTGTTCTATTGTATTAGGGGGAGACTTTAACGTTACCTTTGACCCAGATTTAGATGGAACTTAGAGGATATTTGTTTGGAGCAAGACCTAGTTGATATATGGCGTATTAGGAATCCAACAGAAAGGCGTTTTACGTGGCGACAAAAATCTCCCATCATTCAGAGATGGCTAGACTTTTGGTTGGTAAGTGACACTTTACAAGAAGATGTCAAAACAGTTGATATAATACCCTCGACAAAATCGGACCACTCTGCAATAACTCTAGCTCTTAATGGTATTGATGAAAGTAAAGGAGGACCAAGTTTTTGGAAATTTAATTCTACGCTAGTCAACGACAATGAGTATTGTTAGTTACTCGACGGAAATTTTAAAATGTGGCTTGAAGAATTTAAAGAAGTTATTGACAAGCGTGTCCTGTGGGATCTGCTTAAATATAAAATACGACTTTTTACAATCGATTACAGTAAAATAAAAGCTCGAAGCAGAACAGCCAACCTAATTGAAGTAGAAGGAGAATTACGTCGCTGCAAGGAAAAATGTGATGTCGAGCCATCAATTCAAAATGCTGAAGGACTGGAATGCATACAAGCTAATTATGATGAACTTTATGATTATATAACTCAAGGGGCTATTATACATTCTCGGACAACTTGGTATGAAAAAGGTGAGAAAAACAACAAGTATTTTTTGAACCTTGAAAAATCAAACAAGAAGAAGAGTTGTGTCAGGAAAATATTCACCAGCGACGAAACACTGACGATTAATCCTAAAACAATTTTATCGGAGTTGGAGCTTTTTTACTCGAATTGTCCTGGCTCTCTCCTGGATGACCTATCAGGTGTCCCAACGTTATCTGAAGAGATGCGTTCGATATGTGAGGGGAAGATAACGTACAATGAATGTTTTTCTGTACTGCAATCATTTCAGAAGAATAAAACTCCTGGAAATGACAGTCTAACAGTTGAGTTTTACTCAGCCTTTTGGCCTTTAATTGGTAAATATCTAGTAGATTGTATCAACTATGTTCATGAGTTTGGCAGACTTTCCAACACCCAAAAACAAGCTATAATAACGCTAATTGAAAAAAAGGGGAAAGATAAAAGATTGATTAAAAATTGGCGCCCGATTTCGTTAATTAATTTGGACACAAAAATAATATCTAAAGTATTAGCTAAATGTTTAGAAAAGGTTTTGCCATACATAATTCACGAAAACCAGAATGCTTTTGTTAAAGGCAGATCAATCTTTGATGCACTACAGGCAATTGATGACGTTGTCGATTATTCGAAATGTAACTGCTTGTCAGGCATTTTGATAGCAATTGATTTTGAGAAAGCCTTCGACACACTGGAATTTAATTCTTTAATTAGAATTTTGCATAAATTCAACTTCGGCCCTTCTTTCATACACTGGATTCGAATACTATATAAAGGGAAATGGAGGGGCCTGTCTTTATTAGGAAAGATCCAAATCGTGAAAACATTTGCAGTTCCTAAAATTATGTATAGAGCATCGGTTATACCTCTTTCCAAAGAACTAATTAAAGAGGCAAATTCGATTATTTATGGCTCGTCGTTGATTGAAGAAATTCCAAACGATCCCCAAATTGAATTGGGTGACGGAAATTCAGTTCCAATCCTTGACATCTCCTCCAAACAAATCTATGGAATCTTTTTGGGGAAGAAGCAAATTCCACCCACTGCAAAAAGAAAACTAACAGATAAATACCCTGATATAAATGTGGAATGGGATAAAGTTTACTCTTTACCTTTCCATTCAACTTTGGAATCGAAGACTAGGGAGTTTCAGTACAAAATCTTGAATTGCATTGTCTATACAAACGAAAAGCTTTATCGAGTTGGGTTAGTTGCCTCCCCTAGTTGCACCTTTTGTCAAGAAACAGCAGAATCCATCGAGCATCTACTCTTTTCTTGCAAAGTATCCTCTGAATTCTGGAAACATGTTTTATCCTGGCTTAAAGACAATGATATTTATATTGAAACATTGAAGGAGTGGGAGATAATTTTTGGGAAGTTCAACATAAAAGACAATTTTACTTTAATAAATCATTTATTATTAGTAGGAAAATATTATATTTATTCTAAAAAGTGTCAGGATAGTCTACCAACGGTTCAGGGTTTTATTGCTCGGATTAAACTGATTTATAGAATTGAACTCCAAATTGCCAGAGGAAAAAATAAGCTTTCACAGCACTTTATTAAATGGAGAAAACTTGTTGAAGTATTGACCTAGAAAGAGATGGTGGTGGAAAGAATATCCAATACAAGTGAGTTAATGAACAAGTATATTCCTGTTTATGTTTCTTTAGCAGCTTGTCCCATCAGTAAGTGATTTGTTCTTTTTCTGTTATGGTAGGTAATGTTTGTGCTTAGTTTACTCTAAGTATTACATGTATACAGTAATTAGTTTACTGTGTGTAATGTACCGAAAGTAGCCTATTGTATTTAATGTATTGTAAGTAAGTTTACTGTAAGTATTGTATTGTATTTAGTTTATTGTAATTATTATGTGTTGCAAGTGAGTTACATGTATGTAGTGTAATAGTTCATTGTATGTAATATATCGTTAAGCGTTAGGCATTAATTTGTAACATATTATTTACAAAATGTAGCAAAAAAATAAAAAATTACAAAAAAAAATAGTAAATAATAATAATAATAATAATAATAATAATAATACTTCCACGAGGTGGCTCTTTGCCTACTAATTACATATCTCAAATCAAATTAAATCAAATGTTGGTTTTGAGGAGAGGGGAAAACGGGAGTACCAGGAGAAAAACCTCTCGGAGCAGTGTAGAGAACCAACAAACTAGGCCCACATATGGCACCCAGTCTGGGAATTGAACCCAAGACACATTGGTGGAAGGCGAGTGCTCTCACCACTGCGCCAACTCTCCAACTCTCTCTCAGAATCCAGATAAATAAATAAATCGTATATATAGCTATGTATGAAATGAATCATTATATGAACTGCGGAAATGAAATCAAATGAAGAATAATCCTCGCAGTCGTGAACACAATCTATGCAATTGCAAAAAGAAGCCTGAAAATTTTTCAGGACTTCAACGGGGTTTGAACCCGTGACCTCACAATTACCGGTGCGATTCTCTAACCAACTGAGCTATGAAGCCACTGACATTGGGAGCGGGTCAATAATATTGTGGGTTCATATGTTCCCGTGAAAGAAATGAGTGTGAGTGATATATGAAATGAATCATATATGAACTGCGGAAATGAAATCAAATGAAGAATGATCCTCGCAGTTGTGAACGCAATTTATGCAATTGCGAAAAGAAGCCTGAAAAAATTTTCAGGACTTCAACAGGGTTTGAACCCGTGACCTCACGATTACCGGTGCGATTCTCTAACCAACTGAGCTATGAAGCCACTGATGTTGGGAGCAGGTCAATTGTGGGTTCATATGTTCCCATGAAAGAAATGAGTGTGAGTGATATATGAAATGAATCATATATGAACTGCAGAAATGAAATCAAATGAAGAATGATCCTCGCAGTTGTGAACGCAATTTATGCAATTGCGAAAAGAAGCCTGAAAAAATTTTCAGGACTTCAATGGGGTTTGAACCCGTGACCTCACGATTACCGGTGCGATTCTCTAACCAACTGAGCTATGAAGCCACTGACGTTGGGAGAAGGTCAATTGTGGGTTCCTTCATGGGAACATCATTATGAACCCACTGACGTTGGGAGCAGGTCAATTGTGGGTTCATATGTTCCCGTGAAAGAAATGAGTGTGAGTGATATATGAAATGAATCATATGTGAACTGCGGAAATGAAATCAAATGAAGAATGATCCTCACAGTTGTGAACGCAATTTATGCAATTGCAAAAAGAAGCCTGAAAAAATTTTCAGGACTTCAACGGGATTTGAACCCGTGACCTCACGATTACCGGTGCAATTCTCTAACCAACTGAGCTATGAAGCCACTGACGTTGGAGAAGGTCAATTGTGGGTTCCTTCATGGGAACATATGAACCCACAATTGACCTGCTCCCAATGTCAGTGGCTTCATAGTTCAGTTGGTTAGAGAATCACACCGGTAATCGCAAGGTCACGGGTTCAAACCCTGTTGAAGTCCTGAAAATTTTTGCAGGCTTCTTTTCGCAATTGCTATTAAGTGTTGCTTGTTGCTTGCATAAATTGCGTTCACAACTGCGAGGATCATTCTTCATTTGATTTCATTTCCGCAGTTCATATATGATTCATTTCATATATAACTCACACTCATTTCTTTCACGGGAACATATGAACCCACAATTGACCTGCTCCCAACGTCAGTGGCTTCATAGCTCAGTTGGTTAGGGAATTGCACCAGCAATCGCGAAGTCACAGGTTCAAACCCCGTTGAAGTCCTGAAAATTTTTTCAGGCTTCTTTTCGCAATTGCATAAATTGCATTCACAACTGTGAGGATCATTCTTCATTTGAAATATCCACTCAGTTGTGTAAAACTTTCCTTTGGTCATCTTTCTGGAATATGGTTGCAATCTATAAGATTTTACATAATTATTTATCTGAATTCTGAGAGAAGTTTGGAGCAATTTGAAATAATTTATTGAGGTTATAATGTTCATTAATATATTACCGATTCCCTTGTTTAAATTTAATTGCATTTATTTACACTGTGCATGGGATACATTTGCAATTTCCGTTTTTTTTATACAGGTTCCTTTGTGGATGCAAAAATCAGCAAAAGACCCTCTATCTCCAGTAGTGTGGGTATGTTTACAAACATCTTTGTTTAGTTTAAATAAATAATGTAGTTAATGCATGTAATGGTATTTAATAATCCCTGGTTTAATAATGACATCAGACTTGCAATCTGATCGTGCAGGGCTGCTGAGGGCAAGTGGCGCAAATCAAACTTGGCACAAGACTATCTCTCCTTTAAGGATGCAAGAAATTGCGCTAACTACATTATGTCCACCGCGTGGAGGGAATACTTTTCTGACCTCATCAGTCAGAACAGCAAGGATCAGGCTAAACTGTTCCAGTCTGTCAAGACCCTGCTATGTGAACCATGTATGGCATCCTTCCCGCCTTATATAAGCCCTAAAATCTTGGCTAATGAATTTGGGAAGTTCTTCGATCAGAAAATTAAGAATATTCACTTAACCCATTGACTACCGCAGGTTTTTACATTTTCGGAGTGATTTTCCACCTATAAACGATGAATAGCAATTCGTGACTCTTTATTTGAACTACCAGGGAAAAGTGGTGCTGTCCTAAGCCACTGGAGGCTCAAGGTTTCTGAAAACGTCATTTTGACGTAGCTATTTTTTAGCCGTGAAGCGACAACAATGGCCCAAGTTCAGTTTGCTTGCGATTTCTGCTAAATTTACAGCCATTTTTCATCTTTAGCGGCTGCCTGATGAGCATCATTAAGCGTGACGGTAGCTAAGAGTCCACTTTCTCAAAGAATCGAGCAAGGTGATGTACTTTGTTGTTGAATTTGGCTTGTTACTCGACGAACTGGGAATTTGGCCGGTCGAACACTTAGTACCTTTGGGACTCGACTATTGATGAATTTCTCGACCTACCGCCACATATTTTGGAATTTCTGCGTACTGAAGATGACCAGGAGCAGGAAATTTTGGCGGTAGGTCGGAGTGGCTGTAGACTTTTTATATTTATAAGTGAAAGAATTGGGGGAAGGAACGGGCGCTGTCAAAAATTCTTGTTAGTTCCCAGCATGCAATGCGCTGAAGATGTTGAAAATGTCGGGAAGGCCCGAATGCACTGGAACAAAAGGCTGTATCTATGCTCGGGAGAAGAATATGAACAAAAAACGTCATTTCTAAGCTAGAAAAAGGACTGAATTTCGTTATGATGGTTGAATTTTGGTTTTTCGACGATGATTTCCTCTAAAAAACATGAAGACAAAAAGGGGCATTTTTGTTGTTTCTCTTTGACGTTAAAAACGGCCAGTTTCGTTCTTGTCCAACTCAAAACGCCATATTTGGTAAACATCGCTACGTTTCTTGCATTTATTGGATATCCAAATTTAAAGGGCATTCCATTTCGTGCTCACAACTAACAGTTAAGGCAATATTCGTGCGATTGAGAAAGTTGCAATGTTTTGAAGCATGGGAGTTTTTTACGGCCGGTTTTGGCCGGCACGGGTGCCAATGGGTTAACCTTGGATGTGCTATCTGTATGACCACCTGACTCTGTCTCAAATGATGCGGTTTTAGCTGCGCATGCCCTGCTGACAACACCTAGTGTGCCTGTGATACGGAGTGCTATGCCCCAGCTTACCTCCTTTAAACCTCTATCTCAGGAGGAAGTTCAAGCGCTGATTGCAAAGACGCCAATCAAGTCTTGTCCACTTGATCCTTTACCATCCTCTATTTTTGCACAGCTGGTGGATATTCTCCTCCCTGCCATTACATCAATGATAAATCTCTGGTTTGAAACTGGGCGTACTACCTGCTCTTAAAAAGGCTGGATTGGAGGTGGCGTTCAAGAACTTTCACCCAATAAGTAATCTTCCCTTTGTGTCAAAGTTATCTGAACAAGCAGCTGCTGACCAGGTAATGCAGCATGTTGTGGATCAGGGCCTTCAGTGCAAATTTCAGTCTGCCTACAAGAAACATTACAGCACCGAAACCGCTCTCCTAAAAGTAAAAAAACGACCTCCTTATGAGTATGAATAATCAGCACGTGACTTTGCTGGTGCTACTCGACCTTAGCACCGCATTTGACACTGTCTGTCATCAAATTTTAGTCGATCGTTTGCACTCAAAGTTCAGAGTGAGCGGTACTGCATTAGAGTGGCTGCATTCATATCTTGACAAGCACTGTCAGTGTGTAAGTATCAAAGGTGTGTTGTCAGACAGCTTTGAGCTTCGCCATGGCGTGCCTCAGGGATCTTGTCTTGGGCCCCTACTTTTCAGATTGTACACTAGCAAACTTTTTGACATCACCAAGGCCCATTTACCGGAGGTACATTGCTATGCTGATGACACTCAGCTGTATCTGTCGTTCCGTCCTGATGCGACTTTTGGCTCTGATGAGGCGATTTCTGCTATGACGAACTGCATTGTGGACATTAGGGACAGGATGATCTCCAATAAATTAATGCTTAACGACAGCAAGACCAAAATCTTACTTGTCAGGTCGCGCCAACAGTTACGCAAGGTTAAGCTTGATGCTCTCATGGTTGGCACATCTAAAGTGGCTTTAGCCTCCTCTGCTATAAAAAATCTAGGTGCATGGTTTGAATCGGAACTCACCATGAACACACACGTTAACAAACTATGCAGCGCAGCATATTTACATCTTTACAACCTAAGGCGTATACGGAAGTACTTGTCGCAAGAGACATGCGAGCAACTAGTGCACACTTTTATTACCAGTCGGATCGACTATTGCAACAGTTTGTTATACGGTCTGCCTGCTA
>JAEMWC010000547.1:437500-515000 GCA_016490735.1 Pachyseris speciosa | reverse complement strand
TTACAACACTGTACGTGTTTAGTTTTGAGCAACTAGTAGATTTATACCAAAACAATTTGATTATTCGCTCTTCATTTCTATGCGCGATAGCTGATTCCCCAAATCAGCTATCACACGATAGAAATCATGAGCTCATAATCTAATTATTAAATATACAGTATGTAGGTACAGTAGATTGTCTAATGACCTTATAATACCTGTATTTTATTATTGATGAAGTGATGAAAAGTACCACCTGGTCTCTTAGTCATTTGGAATGATTTGTTTTCTTGTTTTGTTTATTACATCTCTTGTTGCTTTTAGGACTACCATGTTGTTCTCCTGCGACAAGTGGATGGCAAGTGTATGATATATGATTTGGATTCCATTCTTCCTTTTCCTTGTCCATTTGAACAGTATGCCCAACGATCATTACAGAATGATAGACGACTCAAAAAGCAATTTCACAGGTAACACACATGAGTGAAGATGTAGTGTGAAATGTTTTGAGTGTCAAACCAACAAACAGGCTAAAATTTGGTGGCTTGAATTCACATTCTGTGCATCAAGATGTGGATTCAAAGTTTTGATTACCATTGAGGTAAGAGAGAAAAAAACTGTACCTGTACCTGTACCTGTACCTGTACCTGTACCTGTACCTGTACCTGTACCTGTACCTGTACCTGTACCTGTACCTGTACCTGTACCTGTACCTGTACCTGTACCTGTACCTGTACCTGTACCTGTACCTGTACCTGTACCTGTACCTGTACCTGTACCTGTACCTGTTCCTGTTCCTGTTCCTGTTCCTGTACCTGTACCTGTACCTGTACCTGTACCTGTTCCTGTTCCTGTTCCTGTACCTGTACCTGTACCTGTACCTGTACCTGTACCTGTACCTGTACCTGTACCTGTACCTGTACCTGTACCTGTACCTGTACCTGTACCTGTACCTGTACCTGTACCTGTACCTGTACCTGTTCCTGTACCTGTACCTGTACCTGTACCTGTACCTGTACCTGTACCTGTACCTGTACCTGTACCTGTACCTGTACCTGTACCTGTACCTGTACCTGTACCTGTACCTGTACCTGTACTTGTACTTGTAATAATATCACAACAATGATTTCGCTTGTAAGGAGTTTTTTTGTTACTATGTTAGACAGTTTTCTAAAAAGTTTCAAACTTCAGATGTACAGGTGTAAATGTACAGCTGTATACTTAATGGAATGGTTGATAGGATTGTTTGACAGGATTGTTTGATTATAATTATGAAGTGGCCTGATGTTGATTTTAAAAGAACAGAGAGAGAACTGAGAAAAGATCTCTGTTTCTCTTGTGGTTCTTTAATTATCTGGAGTGGCCATTTTGATGATAAAAGTCAAGACAGGATCTCTGTTTCTTGGTCACGTGCAAATACTGGGGGGGGGGGGGGGTGGATCTCAATACCTTTTTAAGCCTCATGGCTTCTTTGAGTTTTCCCCATCTCATATTATTCTAATATTTTAATTTGACTATTTGCTTTTTTTTCCCCTCATACATTTATATTATACATTGCTTGTACTTAATTCCTTAGCCTGCATGGCGTTCGATACTTTACAGATGTCTCAAATTTACATATTAATTAGAATGTGAAATAGCAAAAACTCAATAGATTTTTCTAGTGCCTGCCTTGCAGGCTAAATTTCTTTGTTATTTTTCAGTCTATGTATAAAACCTTTCAATATGTGAACGATCGTCGCAGCTATACTGTATGAACACTACTTAAGCAGCAGTGAAAATAAAGCCTGAATTTTGTTTTCAGGCTTTATTTTCACAGCTGCTTAAAGGCCCATTATCACCATTGATGCATCGCGCGCCGTGACCGTTAATTCTGGAATTTCGCGTAATGCGAAATTACTCGGACTTCGAGCCCTTGTTTTATCGCTCTTGTTTTATCGCATCGTGAACAAATCTCCAAATTTATGGCCGTAAATATATTCTCTGTTTATTCTTCTTCATTGTCCTTGTATTAATTTTTGGAACAATTTGTATGTATGTAAATTTTGGCCCGTGTAAAGTCAAAAGAGTCAGTGTGGCAGTAGTTGGTTGCGATAACTTCGTAGCGTTGTCAATTCAATTCAATTCAATTTTTATTGAAACTCACACAAATACAGTGTATTAGAGAAAGTTCGATTGTTACAGTAGTGTTACAAACATCAATATAAGGAATGCATTACAATAAGAGAACAAAAAAATTTACAATTTATTGTTACTGAGGATATCTAAGAAATGAAGAAGGAGAGAAAGAAAGCGGTTGTTTTATATCAAAATGAGGATCAAGGAGGATTTACAGAGACTTCGTTGTTGTTCAAGTTTGGTGCTTTTTACCTCGGAGCTTTCAAGTATTCGCTGAGCTTGTTGGAGCCTAGCCTGCGTAGCAAGCGTTTCCGTGTGTGGTTTGAGTGCTAAAAAAAGCCGAGTTCCGAATTTTGGACGGGCGCGAAATGAGAAATGGGGCGAGAGCCATTTCTTGGCCTTTTTAGCGCTCAAACCACAGGGAAACGCTTGCTACGCAGGCTAGTTGGAGCCGACTTGATGGCGAGTATTTTGGCTGGATAACTGTTTTCTGCATGTTTGATGTTTTACCTCAAGGTCAGTTTGTGTGATGGGTTCTGGTGGCTTTGGTCAACTTTTTAGTGTTTTTAATTCGATTTGTCGCTATGCCTCTTTATCGACTGCCATTTTTATGCCCCATTGGGCATTCTAGCTTTACTTTCAGTTTGCAGCTTGCCTAAACTGCGTGAAAATTAATTTCTCTTTCTCGCCGAGATGTCCGTGATCGATGAGGACTACACCGCTTTTGCTTCCTCCCGTGTTTTAATTCGGAACTCAAAGTTTTCCTCCTTTTGTCAAGCCGCATGGTCGACTATATTTTCAACACAATATAAAGCAAATGGACAGGATAATTGAATGAGAACGTACAAGTATTTTTGTTACTGCAAATTATCCCGGACAGGAGTTGCCGACAATCAATGTTTTCTTGTAGATACTTTGTCACCATCCTCGCCACATACCGGTAATCAGCGAGTTTTATCAATAACGGATCGTTCAATACTTTGGTGTATTGATTTTAAACCTGTGAACGGATTGTTCACGGTTTTAATGCAGAAGTATGCAAGTTGAATTTGTAGCCATTTGCTTTGCCAAACCGGCACAAGCGACAACTCGGTGCGATGAACCAGATCAAAAGCCCAATAAAAATAATTGATCTCAAAACAAAAACAAACGACCGCATTGGATCAGGGGGGATAATGGGCCTTTAAGTAGTGTTCATAGCTGCGATGATCGTTCGCAGTTCAAGTATATGAAAATCATAGATTCGTTATCACATATTCATCATTCACGGGTATATTACGAACCAACAAGATGACCAGCTCCCAGTTGGCTTGTTAGCTCAGTTGGTAGAGCACTGCACCGGTATCGCAGAGGTCGTGGGTTCGAATCCCGTACAAGCCTGAATTTTTTTTCAGGCTTTATATTCACTGCTGCTTAAGTGGTGTTCATAGCTGCGATGATCGTTCACATTTTCATCATTTAATCTGCAGTTCAGATATGTGAAAATCATATATTCATTATCACATATAAACTTTTGTTATCATTTAAATATAGTGTAGTCATTTCTTCTTATGATACTATAATTGGTCTTTTAATTAAAATTGTATGGTGTGGCAAGTGTTTAAACAAACAAATAAATAAATAAATGGATCACCAAGTTGTGAAATAAAAGAAACCTTATTTTGATAGTGGCATCCCAAAATTTTGTTTGACCATCTGTTTTCATAAGGTGACTTACAGTAGGAAAAACAAAACTTGAGTAGTGACAATGCTATCTTGTTCTCAACCAAGATCCAGTTGTTCAGTTTTATCCAGTGGATATGTTTTACTTCAATTTATTTTTAACCTTGGTTCAATTTTTGTTTTGTTGTGTTCTTGTGTATGGTAATGTACATGTATGATAATGAGTGCAAAAGAAAGGAAAATTGAACCACAACAGATATATGTAAATGAACTGACTACAACTGGAGTCAAAGGAATAGTGATAAAGTGCTGCATGCAGAGGAGGGAGGGAAAGGGGACTGTTTCTTCCAATAGAAACACCAGTACCAACCAAACTTTCTTCAGGTGTGGTGTGCCACTGGTTGTAACAACAGAACTCTAACCCTAAACACCTGTTAAATTTGAATAGTTACTCAAATGTTGTGTATTCACTTTACCCATCACTACATGTAATATTATCGGATCAAGTTTGTTGTAAGTGGTACAGGTTAATTAATGTATTGTGTGCCTTATACTTGCTAACAACCCAATTACATGTAGTTAAGGAGGGAATTGACTAACTTCCTACATTCTGTCCTGTACTAAAAATAATTCTGTAGTACAGTGTAGTTTACTATAAGATAATGTTGGATGAGAAGTTACAGTGGCACATGAGCACTGTAAAATCACAAAGTAAAACACTGTGTACAATTAATAATTAACTGCGATAACTGTATTTTTAATTAATAATTTGCTATCCTAATTTTCCCAGAAAATTCAGAGTTATACCAGCAGAAGCATTTCTTAGAACGTTTGCTTCAGATCGGTCTCACATGAAGAAATCAAATGGTGAATGGATTAAAACACCACCGCCATACTCACCAATCAGAACAACAGGTAACCTTTATGTTGACTTTAGAAGCTACTTGTATGCAGGGACAAAGTGCTATTGAAGCTGGAAGTGAACTGCAGTTTTGGCATTTCCCTCCCTGCAGTTTCCTTGTTGAATGTAACTGTGTACATTGTCTTTATCCAGGTGTAAAAATTGTTAAGAAAACCTAACTACAGTGCATAGATGCTTGGAGGAATATCCTACAGTGTAACCTCAATAAGCATCCCATCAGGAGTGAGTGAGGGGGGCAGGGGGTGTAGCCTCAATCTCCAACAGTGCAGTCTGCATTGAATAAATCAAGCTACTGGGTCTTTTTTACATGTAGCTGATTGTAGTCTGTATCAAATACTATATACAAATTGTTTGTTTTTAAAACTTTTTTTTTCTGACAATGATTATTAACGAACACCTTGCCAACTTTGAGCTTGTAGCTTTTAAGATTGTGTCATTGCTTTTTCAGTTAATTTGATAGATTCAGTTATAATGGATGAAAATTAATGTGCAATTGTGGCTTCTCATTTCAAGCAATTACCCTCTGCCAGATGTGTTAGGGGCTGTCACTTACGTTTTTTAAGTGTGTGGGGAAGTACAAAAAGTAGGCAGGGAATCCAGCTACAGTCTGTGGCACAGTCAATATGCTGTTTTTCTATCAAAGTAGCCAGGAATTGAACTCAGAATTTCCAGGGAAAATCCCTGGCCCAGGGCCTTAGTGACGGCGCTGTTTGTTTGGAGAGAGGGGTTTGTAGCTTTACCAGAAGAAAGCTTTAATGTTTATGATCATTAGAAGGGGCATCAATCAGTATGTATGAATCAGGGCTGTAACCAGATAACTTGTAATGCCGGTTACAACTGAGTACCCTTGACGGTGTTATAGGTGATCTCACTGATTATTGGATATAATTATTTGTATATTAATAGACACTAATAACCTGGGAATTTCAAGTCTTTTGCAGTGACAAAAATACTTACATAAATGTTTTTTAGATACGCCTTACCTTCTGTTCTCCGGGTAAGAAGGAACATCTGTGCTTGATTACCAGGCATCGTGATTCCAAACTGTACTTCAATCTTAACTTTTATAGGCTTGAAGACTTTTGGGTATAAAACACGGTGCAGCATGTGGCTCAAAACCCAATGTCAGCCCGGGCGGTTATGGCTATCTGACCCTCTTTTTAAACTGGATATGCGTTAAAGTTGATCGTTGGATAGGCGTTTTATCTCTTTCGTGCATGTTGACATTATGTTAGAAGGCTAACGCCGCAAGATTACATTCTCAGTAATTTAAAGCTGTGGAACATATTTTAAGCATTTTATTGTATTTTGTTGTATAGAGAGCACCATGAACCTTCAGGAATTTATTGACATGACAGGAGAAGGCGAGGGAGAAATCATGGACTACAAAACATTCATCAGAAGTTTTACACGTCAATAGACTGAATTCATCCAGTCTTGAAAATAACACAAGTCAATTTATTGAAACATCAGAACCTCTACTCTGCTCTCAGACGAGTGTTACATTTTTTATGCTTACATCTGCCCTTTGTATCAATTTCAAGTTTTTGTCACTTGTAGATAAGTAGAGTACACACGCTGACTATGCACAGCAGTTATAATGCAGTCCTATGAAAATGAGATTCATTTGTACAGTAAACAATTAACCCGAGATAGATGCTACAGTGTTGTAACTTTCTTTGTATTAAAAAGGAAAGAAAACAAAAGAAAAATTTCAAGAGAATAAATAACCATATTACATTATGATGTGATTAAAGTTGTACTATTCAACATTAAAATTTATTGTGTGTAGGAAATTAACAGCTTCGTCCACAGGCATCGTGCCTCCCTGGTAACCCTTGCGTATACAGTGTACGTATTGAGAGGTTAAGGAATGTGCAGGGAAAAGTTGTTGTTTCTTGCCTTGTTATTGTGAACAGTTTCAGGTAGACTTATTTGGACATCTCTTTAACAAGTGACACCAAGTATTTTGCCCGTTTCTTTTCAAAAGAATGCTGAAGTGAGTTGACATTAATAACCACAAAAAAGGACCTGTATATTTTTGTTAAGCTTGTTTTGAAGAAACATAAAAGAAGGTCGGCCTGAAATCAAACAGTAAAGCAGTATGGGTTTCTAAACCGCTCATGCCCCCCGAACTGTGTAGAAATATTTAGCGATAGATGCTCTTACAAACCTAAGGTCTCCAACTGTCGCTGGGGGAATCGAAGCACACGTGAGGGCCTGGGAATGGTTTGCGCGTTACGCGGGTCCGCGGTTAAACGTGAAAAAAGTGTGTATGGTGTTTGTAATGTGTTTATATACCGCTTCGCCTATGTCACATAGTCTCATGGCGGTTTACAACACTGGCCGGGGGACTTTAACCAGGCTGCTTGTGCAGTTTACAATTAATGAAGTAACTAACGAGTGCCCCTGTAATGTGAATAAATAGGAGTGGTCACAGCCAGAGTTTCGATTACGTCCCCAGTGATTCTTTTACTTCCCACAGAGCCAGATTAAGTGAAAGTACTGTGAGACGGGACCTACGGTTTATCATCCTTATCCGAGAAGACTAGAGAGTCTAACCATTTGTAGATGTCATTACAGAGGCAATACTTTCTCCTCAATTATTTAAAGACCCTGAGTGTTGGTCCGGCCGGGGTTTAAACCCGTGACCTCCCGCACGGTAGTCCGGTGCTCTACCAACTGAGCTAACCGGTCTAAGTCCTCCAACGACAATGTTTTACTTTAAGAACTTGAAGATGATAGCACGATAGGTGATATTTCTAAATACATGTAAGTTTACGTTTTAGTAATTTATTTTAAACAGCGAAGTATGTGGAGACTGGTTGGCGCTGCGTGTCTTTGTTATTTTAATGAGTGACAGTTCCGTAAAACCGATTCACCTAATGGTTCCACAGAATGATTTAGTAAACTCGCAGCAAATTTATCAGCTTTTAACTCTCAAAGTAAAAACTTTATCTTTAAAGGACTTTTATTTGTTTGTTTTTCGTTTGAAGTCTGAGCCTGACATGACATGGTGTGAAATGCTGTTGGGACACTGACTAATGGAACAACTTGGTGACGGAGGAATCCTAACATAGTGCTTGAAGCTCAATTACGCTCCTTTTGATAGACAGTAGATACACCCATGTGAGTTGTTTCATCCAGAACAATTCAACATTGTTATTGACTTAATAAAATGGATGACAAAAAAGATGTACATGTGCGTCAGCGAAAGTTCAAGAAAGGAACTCAAAGAATGGAATTCAAAAGTTACTTCTTTTCCATCCTGCTAATTGGAGTATTCGCGAGTCTACTGTGAATGACACGGGGTATTTATCCAATACCACATGTTTACATTCCAGTATCACATCATATTTAAATCAGTTACGATATTCAGCATAAAATTTCAAGCCTTAAGATCGGGTAGGAAGTCAAACAAGGATACAACCATGAAAGCTGCAAGTGCCTTGCTGTTCCTCTTGATACTCCCCTCGGTAAGTCATCGATAC
The DNA here is from genome assembly GCA_016490735.1 of Pachyseris speciosa. Lineage (NCBI taxonomy): Eukaryota > Metazoa > Cnidaria > Anthozoa > Scleractinia > Pachyseridae > Pachyseris > Pachyseris speciosa. Next base: position 506,828 of record JAEMWC010000547.1, on the reverse strand, counting down.
CTTCGAACTTAGTGGATTTTGCACCAGCGATAGTACTCGAGTATAAGATCTATTCTTGTTGCAATGGATAATTTACTTCGAGTAACAAAAACAACGTATTGAAATTTAGAGAGAGATAACTACGGAAAACAGTTCGATCTTGTGGCCAGCTGTCTCAAGGATGGAATCATTACACTGCATGTGCAAAATTAGAACTGGTATACACATCGCGATTTCTCAGTGATTAATCACGGCAAGGGAAGCACAGTCGTAATCGAATAACATTAATATACTCAGTAATGCGTGCTTTGTTGAACCAAGCTCTTGGATTAAAGTCTTACTGAAAAAGTCAAGATCAAAATCAAACCTATCAATTCAGTTTGTTTTTGAGACAGTTTTTATATCGTGTCAGCAAGCCTCATGTAGTACTGAGGCCGAGGCGGATCGGCTATATGAACCTGTATAATTCCAGACAAAATGTTGCATTGCAGCTGATGGATTCCAGTGTTACTTGTGTAATGGAATGCAGTCTTCACTCCAAGTATGTGATGAAAAAATCGTGAAAGCGCCATGCGACACTCATGCCAAAGGAGCGGACCGCTGCGGAATATTCTCCTTTATAAATGGCTCGACTGGTATTCGCATTTATGGCAAGAGCTGTGTGTTTCAAAGGTTTTGTGAAGATAAAGAGCACTTCTGTAAGAGTGTTTCTTCAAAACTGGGAGATGCTAAAGAGTGTAGCATCGTATGCTGCACCGAAGAATTCTGTAATTTTGACAACAGTGGCTTCAGCGAGGAAAGGAAGGAATACGACGACTCTGAAGATTGCGATTGGATTGATGCAAGTGCGCCCACAAGGATCAGCGTCCTTCTTATTGCTGTCTGTGCACTTTATGCAATCACAATGCACAAATAACTGAGCAGTAGAGAATAGATGGGATGTGTTTTCTTTGGCATTTTAACATGATATTCCTGATTTTTTACAAAACTTAATTGTTTGTTAGCCAAAGTGTTGTGGTTTTATATACTGATGTACTTTTAGCACGTTAGTATGAAATAAAACCCTGAAAAGCAAATAGTCTCTGGACTGAAAATTTAGTGGTAAATCAGTTCTCAGCCTGCTCTTCCCTTGAACGTTCGTTACGGTCTAACCTGTGTTCAGGTGAATTTGGAAAAAAAAAAATTCGCCTGATCGCAGGTTAGTTACGGTCTTTTCGCATTAGCACAACACTTCACCAAGGCAAGTCAGTACTTAAATCTAGAACGGTGGAACGCCGGAATGCCGGAACGCCGGAATACTTAAACCCTGAACGCCGGAATACGTAAACCAAGGAAGTTTATGGTCACATGCTAGGCAACCATAATTATTCCCATGTGTCGAGACCAAACGACACGCAATCCGACTAAGAAATATAAAGGAAAAACATTAATACGGACTTGCTCGTCTGAGTTCTCTGAATGAGAAGGACTGAAATGAATTTGCATGTCAGCGTTTCTCACAGGTACAATTTATCGCGCGTGATTCATCCAGAGAACCGTTAAGACGTACAAGTCCACGACATATTTTTTATCCAGATTGCGTAAAATTAAGCTTGCAAAGGCGTTGTTGAGCGACGGATGAGAACCGGAAATGAGGCTCTCTCCTTTTTTAAGCGTGTTTACTTTTTCTGATACGATTTGCTTTAAAATTTGGGAAAACCACTGCCCTGGTATGTAAAAAGCGCACTTCCGGTTGCCGTTCGTCGCCAAAGCCTGGTTCACACTTGTGCGATAAGCAGAAGCGTAAGCGCAAACATAAGTACAATGACGTTCACACTAGCAACTTACGCATGTGCAGTGCGAGTTACATCGGTGGATAAACAAAATGGCGGAAAAAACAAGATTCGTATGCATTCATATGGCAAAAATTCCATCCCGGTTACCGAGATCTTGGTTGGAAAAACCGAGATCTCGGCAACAGGGCCAGCCCACCCTCTCATATGAACACGTAGAAATTTTTACAAAGTATTTAGTGGCGAGATCTCAGCAACCGGGCCAGCCCGCCCTCTCATATGAACACGTAGAAATTTTTACAAAGTATTTAGTGTTAAAGCGAGATCTCAGCAACCGGGCCAGCCCGCCCTCTCATATGAACACGTAGAAATTTTTACAAAGTATTTAGTGTTAAAGCGAGATCTCGGGAACCGGGCCAGCCCGCCCTCTCATATGAACACGTAGAAATTTTTACAAAGTATTTAGTGTTAAAGCGAGATCTCGGGAACCGGGCCAGCCCGCCCTCTCATATGAACACGTAGAAATTTTTACAAAGTATTTAGTGTTAAAGCGAGATCTCGGGAACCGGGCCAGCCCGCCCTCTCATATGAACACGTAGAAATTTTTACAAAGTATTTAGTGTTAAAGCGAGATCTCGGGAACCGGGCCAGCCCGCCCTCTCATATGAACACGTAGAAATTTTTACAAAGTATTTAGTGTTAAAGCGAGATCTCGGGAACCGGGCCAGCCCGGTCAACAACAACAACTTTATTGACCCTTATACTTGAAAAAATTTAAGTTTACATGAAATAAAAATTAAAACTAAAAGGGTGTTGGCTTCCTAAAATAACTAGAAAATTAACAAGGCTAGGAAGCCAAATTACATAGAATAGATTACAATATTAGGGTCGGAATGGCACACACACACACACACACACAGACACAAGGGATTTTAAAGAGCTCACTTGGTCAATGAATGAGTTGCCAGTAATCGGATACCTATGTTACGCGCAACGGATTATGGGATCGTCAGGGAGCAAACATCGCAAGTCGGTAGAAAGAAATGTATGGCGTAAAGTTGTTTTTTCGTCGAAAGCAGCAATTTTGAACAAAGAATAGCGCATTTTCGCTGTGATTTTGTGAGAAGCGGAGGTGACTAATGTGGATGCGTGGAAATTGTAAGTTTCCGTTTGATTAATGCGGTAAAATATATTGATAAACACTTTGTTGCGTAAGCAGGCGGTAAGAGCAGATTATGAAATCCACTGAATCTGCATCAAGTAATGCTCTCGCAATAGTACGAACACAACCTGCGAACAGTTATAAATTTGAGGGGATTCACTCAATAAAGCCTTTCCAGTTGTAATTACATGTGTGCCGATATTTACAACGAGTGCAATTGGGACTATACCCGGCGTAGATGTGGGTTTGTTACAACGATCGAGGGTGATAAACAAAGGGTTCTTCCTCACGTTGGATTATTGAGATTCTACTCACCAAGAACCAAGCAGCTGCAGGATGCTTTTTCATGGTCCAGAGCTATAAGTCATGATAAAGTCAAAGTGACAATTAAGTACTTAGGTCTGCTCTAATCATTTTCTACAGGGCCGGAGGCCAGGGTTGACAGACCAACGCGACTCCTGCTAGCGCTGTGTGTACATTGTGTTCCTGAAAGCCTTTATAGCGATTTTTCATTAAAGTGAGAGATCAAGGGAGGTTCCATGAATATCTTTCTGAGGGTTGGCTGATGTTGAATAAATACCACTTGTCCATAAGTACGTTCTACAAACCATTTTTATGCTGGATGGAATTGCGTGACAAAGGGCTTTCTGTTTCTGTTTCACATGTTCCTCCACTAAATAAGAGAAAAGTTGTAGCTGAATAACATATTAAAAGGATATTGCTCATTAAAACAGCTAGACAACCTTCGGATTTCTCCGTGTTTTCTATAACTGGTTTCATCCCTCCATAGCGAAATTGCTCGGTACCCTCGCACAACAGTTTAAATCCTTTGGGAATGTGGGGGTAATTCGGACATTACTAAACCACGAAACAGCGAAACGAAACACCGAAACAGCTATTTTTACCTACTTTTTTCTTAAACACCGAAACAGCTATTTTTTTTACCACTTTGACGGTGAATAAAATAGACAGGCCAAAAACGACTCCCATTGGTCCTTTGTATCGTTGACCTTCAAAGTTTGGCTCTTACGAGTATATCTTACTCTAACATTCGAGGATCTCTTTTTCTCCCTGCCAGCAGTGTGAACTCCATCAGCCAGACTGCATGGTGCGTTTTCATTAACCCATTTCCGTTAAACGTTAGCCTGTATAACAGACGTTTTGGCTTTTTGGTGTACGAACGGTCGTTTAAAGACCGCCATTTTGGAAGCCATCCAAGGAGAGAACTGGGGACAGTCAGTTTTTATCAGCGGCAACGGTTTATGTACCAGTGTGCACTACAAACCCACCGATTCTCACAGTTATTTGTTGTATTCATCTTCACATCCATCTCATGTCAAAAACGCCATTCCCTATTCTCAATTTCTTAGACTTCGACGTCTATGTAGTGATGACTCTGATTTTTCCAACAAATCAGAGGAAATGTGCCATTTTTTTCGAGAAACGTGGCTATCCTGATTCTGTGGTTCAATCGGGCCATCACCGCGCTCAGCAGATTGATCAATAGTCGGCACTACAGACGTCACAAAAAGGAAAGAATGACAGAATTCCATTCACCCTCACATTTCACCCACATAATAACCCAGTTAAAGCCACCATTCTTAATAACTTTAAGATACTGCAAAATGATCCAGAAACTGCTAGAATCTTTTTGGAACCACCGCTGATTTCATTCAAACGCGACAAAAATGTAGGTAACTTTCTAGTTAAAAGCGCATTCAAAACAACTGAACAACCTGGCACTTTTAAATGCGCGCGCTCGCGATGCAAAACTTGACCTTTCATTCAAAACACTGACAAAATATCGGGCCCTAAGCGATCTGTTAAGATCACTGATCGTTTCACGTGTACCTCCGCAAATGTTATCTATTGCATAACCTGCACATTATGCAAAAAGTTATGCATCGGCGAAACAGGAAGACGACTAGGTGACCGATTCCAAGAACATCTTCGTGATGTTGAGAAAGATGACAAAGACGCATCCAAACCTGTCGCTCGGCATTTTAATCTCCCTAACCATTCCAAACAACACATGTCGATCTCCGGCCTTTCCCTACATCAAGGTACCACGGAAAGCCGTAAAAATCTCGAGCAAAAACTGATCTTTCAAATTGGCACTCTTAATCCCCACGGTATCAACGAGCGCTTTTCATTCAATTAATTTATTCCTGTTTTTCACGTTACCATGTTACCACCAATAGCGTAGCTCCATTTTCTGTATATAAACCATACACAACCCACAATTCCTCGATTCGCTCCGACGAAGAGCTAACGTTAGAAACGTCAGCTAATCGAATCCCTGTACGGTGGTCAATTTACATTATCAACTCCGTTGAGAAACCAAATTTTCGTAAGATATGGATTGCGGACTGCACACCCGGACTGCGGACCCGGACTGCGGACTAGGTATAAAACGCGGACTGAAGGCTGCGGACTAGGAGCAAAAAGCGGACCGAGTATAAAAAAGGGAGTATAGAACAAAACTAGGATTGTACTGGCCCAGATGCAGGTTAAAAAAAGCCTTGAGTTTGCTTATTCCCTGTCAAGATTTGTCACGTACATAGTAATGCTCGGTTACACGAAATGCTCAGTTCCAACATCGACCGAGCTAGAGAAAGTATAAGAGTAGAGACTTTATCCTGAAATTGTACTTTACTCCACGAGTTTAACACTAGATCGAGGGAGTCGAATAAATTATTATTGGGAAGAATGGAAATAGAAAGGCATATAAAAGGCAACCGGACGTTGCACTGGCGTGCATCACAAAATTACTGGTCACAAATCCAGATAAACAAGCGGTTTTCTGTGCCAAAATGGTACAACACAATTACCGTACATGACATTATAACCGACAAGCGTCGCCATTTTTCCTATCATGAAGAGGTCGAGGTCAAAATAGGTAGGTTTTCTGTGTACTCTGGTAATATTTACAGCAATTGTAAGCACCTTTCCTACAGTTCAAGAATTTGAGTGCAGTAATACATTTCGTTGCTCCGTGCTTTTTGTACTAACAATGTTTTGTACTCAGTCCGCGGTTTGTACCCAGTCTGCAGCCTTCACTCCATATTTTATACTCAGTCCTCGTTTTATACCCAGTCCGCAGTCCAGGTCCGCAGTCCGGGTCTACAGTCCACAATCTATATCTCACACTGACCGTCCCCAGTTCTCTCCTTGGATGGCTTCCAAAATGGCGGTCTTTAAACGACCGTTCGTACAGAAAAAAGTCTGCTATGCAGGCTAATGTTTAACGGAAAAGGGTTAATGAAAACGCACCATGCAGTCTGGCTAATGGAGTTCACACTGCTGGCTGGGAGAAAAAGAGATCGTCGAATGTTAGAGTAAGATATACTCGTAAGAGCCAAACTTTGAAGGTCACGATAACATCAAAGGACAAATGGGAGTCGTGTTTGGCCTGTCTATTTTATTCACCATCAATGTGGTAAAAAATAGCTGTTTCGGTGTTTGAGAAAAAAGTAGGAAAAATAGCTGTTTCGGTGTTTCGGTGATTCGTTTCGATGTTTCGGTGTTTCGTTTCGCTGTTTCGTGGTTTAGTAATGAGGGTCCCCAGGGGTTTTGGGGGAACAAGGGAACACGGGAAATTTGGCAATGGGAACACGGGAACAAAGCAAAAAAATCGTAGGGAACAAGGGAACATCAAATAGGTTAGGGAACAGGGGAACAAACACAAAAAATTACAAGGCCCTACGTTTTTTACATAAACGTGGGGGTGATAGAAGATTTTCTGCTGTTTTATGATTTCTTTGGCAAGTTTTTGTTGCCATCTTTCGTGTCTATTACGATTTGTTTTAATTTTTGTTACGAAATACTTTCACAAAGTCAAAAATATCACAGAAATAATGATCAAAAATTTATCAGCAACACTGTAGACCTTCAAGCAGTTATTTTGTTTTGTTCAGAAATCTTGAAAGGGTAACAAGGGAACAAGGTGTAATTTTGGACGGGAACAAAGGAACAGAGTTAAAATTTTGAAGGGAACACGGGAACACAGACCCCCCCCCCCCCCCTGGGGGACCCTCAGTAATGTCCGTAAAATTCCAGCAGCAATGATAAGATAACTCCATTAACTATGATCACACGTAATTACAACGGAAAAAGCTTTATTGAGTGAATCCCCTCAAATTTATATCTGTTCGTACTATTTCGAGACCAATCACTTCATGCAGATTCAGTGGCCGGATTTCATAATCTGCCTTACGCAACAAAGTGTTTATCAACAGATTTTACCGCACTAATCGCACGAAAACTTACAATTTCCACGCACCGACATTAGTCACCTCCACTTCTCACAAAATCACGGCAAAAATGCGTTATCCTTTGTTCAAAATCACTGCTTTTGACGAAGAAACAACTTTACGCCACACATTTCTTTCTAGCGATTTACAATGTTTGCCCCCTGGCGATCCCACAATCCGTTGTGAATAACATAGTTATCCGATTACTGGCAACTCGTTCATTGGCACACCATCTAGGCGAAGGCAAGGCGCCCTTGGTAAAGTGCGCAATCTTTGCCTCGATCCTATAAGCATAAATTCCGTTTTGGTGGTATTTAGTGTAAATTTGTTGGAAATAAGCCAGTTATTGACTAAATCAAGGAGGCGCCACGCAGCTCTCGGAACAGTTCACAGGATTGGCTGAGAAAACAATAAACAAACAACAGAAACAATGGACCCTAGCCCTGAAGTAATGGAGCTGCGTGGTAATAAGAACCAATGAAATAAGAGGTTACTGAGAGGTGCGTGGCATCTGAAATCAAGGTCCCTATTCATAGACTCATTAATGACATTTATATCGTTATGTGCAAAAGTCAAATGCGTGTCATCCGCATACATTCTCGGACAAGAACTAGACAGACAATTTGGCAAGTCGTTAATATAGAGTAAAAATAATAGAGGGCCTAGGAATTTTTCTCATCGCAAGCAAAAGATGTAACCTCTGCCTCAAAGAAAAATTCCTAATCATCTGCCGACCCGAACTATCAACACTAAACAAACGTAACGAACTCGTGTCTTCTTGCCGTCACAGAAACAAAGCCCCTCCTACGCAATAACTAAACTGTCAATTTCGCGCTGCATAAATTAGAGAAACTATATTGGATATAAGCGATGGTAAAGTTATTCTCATAAAATCCCCTGATGAGTGGGGGACCACAAAACAGGCTTGTAGGGATGAACTTGTAGTTTATTTTTTTTTTTTCTTCCATATATATATATATAGAAAATATACATAGGCCAGGTTACATAGGAAGGTTAGACAAGGTTAATTTGGGAACAGAAATCAACAACTAAGTAATAAATGAAAATGGCTCAGCCAGGAAATCGAACTTGGGTCTCCAGATTACCGGTCGGATGCCTTAACCACTAGGCCACTGCAACCACACTGGGAACACATATTTTTACTGTACAACAATGTGGCCTTATTTTTATGGTAAGGTCCGAGGAGACAATTTTCACACAAACCGCATCCATTATACTTAATTTCAGCAGAGTTTAGACAATAGGTTGCGATTTTCTTAAGGTGCGTATTGGCAGTGAATTTATTTTTATATATTTTAACAAGTCAGTGTGTACCGACTCATTAATTGTAATCTTTAGCACTTGTAGTTGTTTCAGCGCTCAGGGGCCCTCTTTTGGGGATTCTGTTATTTTTGTGCTAGCTAGGTCATTCAAAGGCTCTTTGTTGGGAAATTATTACTTATTGTTTAAGGGCCCTCTTTAGGGATTTTGTTATTATACTGACAGGTATGATGATTCAGAGGCCCTTGATGGGGAACCTGTTGCGCTGCGACAATTACATTTATCACTAGTTCTATTATTGTTGTTATTCCGCATCCTGTTAATTTACCGTAGTCGTTTCATACTTTTTGTACACCTATTGTTTTTCGTTTCATTGTCTGAGTTACGTAACCCGTATGTAATTTGTAACCATTGTTGTAAAATCATATTTAAGTTGTAGGTTTTTTAACATTCTGTTTGTAACTGACGAAGGTCGAGAGACCGAAACGTTTTTTAATCATAAATTTTTATCTTTTTTTGAACCAAAAGTTGTTCATTTTCGGTCTTTGTAACTGTTTATATATATATATATATATATATATATATATAGAGAGAGAGAGAGAGAGAGAGAGAGAGAGAGAGAGAGAGAAGGTTAATTTGGGAACGAAAATCATCGTAATTTTTGTAAATAGACGGCCTAATTACCCATATTTTCTCTTTTATATATATATATATATATATATATATAATATAATATATAATATATATATATCTGTCTGAATTCGCAAGAACGTACCCGCAGAAATTTGGAGCCGTTTGACCGGAATGGGTCCAAAACTGGCGTTTTTTGCATCGGATGGGCCCCGCAATCACTCCGCAGCACTGAGAGGGAGGCAATGAGAGAGTGAGAGAGGAGGAGGGGCGGAGGAGGAGAGAAAAAAGCACTAACCACTCTTTTAGTCTTTATAATGGCTACTTTGGAGATAGTTTTTGAACGAGAAAAAACCGCACCAAGAAGAGCCGCTTTCGCGCAGGTACGTTTTGGCAAATCCAGACAGATAATTCACCGAAATAGCTCCAGACAGCTGCAGAAGCCCAAAAAGCCGTTTTTCGCTGCAACTTGACTCATTGGACAACTTTGGCACAATAGCCTGGAAATATCTGTCTGAATTCGCAAGAACGTACCCGCAGAAATTTGGAGCCGTTTGACCGGAATGGGGTCCAAAACTGGCGTTTTTGCATCGGATGGGCCCCGCAATCACTCCGCAGCACTGAGAGGGAGGCAATGAGAGAGTGAGGAAGAGGAGGGGCGGAGGAGGAGAGAAAAAAAAGCACTAACCACTCTTTTAGTCTTTATAATGGCTACTTTGGAGATAGTTTTTGAACGAGAAAAAAACCGCACCAAGAAGAGCTGCTTTCGCGCAGGTACGTTTTGGCAAGTCCAGAAAGATAATTCAACGAAATAGCTCCAGACAGCTGCAGAAGGCCAAAAAGCCGTTTTTTCGCTGCAACTTGACTCATTGGACAACTTTGGCACAATAGCCTGGAAATATCTGTCTGAATTCGCAAGAACGTACCCGCAGAAATTTGGAGCCGTTTGACCGGAATGGGTCCAAAACTGGCGTTGTTTGCATCGGATGGGCCCCGCAATCACTCCGCAGCACTGAGAGGGAGGCAATGAGAGAGTGAGAGAGGAGGAGGGGCGGAGGAGGAGAGAAAAAAGCACTAACCACTCTTTTAGTCTTTATAATGGCTACTTTGGAGATAGTTTTTGAACGAGAAAAAACCGCACCAAGAAGAGCTGCTTTCGCGCAGGTACGTTTTGGCAAATCCAGACAGATAATTAAACGAAATAGCTCCAGACAGCTGCAGAAGGCCCAAAAAGCCGTTTTTCGCTGCAACTTGACTCATTGGACAACTTTGGCACAATAGCCTGGAAATATCTGTCTGAATTCGCAAGAACGTACCCGCAGAAATTTGGAACCGTTTGACCGGAATGGGTCCAAAACTGGCGTTGTTTGCATCGGATGGGCCCCGCAATAACTCCGCAGCACTGAGAGGGAGGCAATGAGAGAGTGCGAGAGGAGGAGGGGCGGAGAGGAGAGAAAAAAGCACTAACCACTCTTTTAGTCTTTATAATGGCTACTTTGGAGATAGTTTTTTGAACGAGAAAAAACCGCACCAAGAAGAGCTGCTTTCGCGCAGGTACGTTTTGGCAAATCCAGACAGATAATTCAACGAAATAGCTCCAGACAGCTGCAGAAGGCCCAAAAAGCCGTTTTTCGCTGCAACTTGACTCATTGGACAACTTTTGGCACAATAGCCTGGAAATATCTGTCTGAATTCGCAAGAACGTACCCGCAGAAATTTGGAGCCGTTTGACCGGAATGGGTCCAAAACTGGCGTTGTTTGCATCGGATGGGCCCCGCAATCACTCCGCAGCACTGAGAGGGAGGCAATGAGAGAGTGAGAGAGGAGGAGGGGCGGAGGAGGAGAGAAAAAAGCACTAACCACTCTTTTAGTCTTTATAATGGCTACTTTGGAGATAGTTTTTTGAACGAGAAAAAACCGCACCAAGAAGAGCTGCTTTCGCGGCAGGTACGTTTTGGCAAATCCAGACAGATAATTCAACGAAATAGCTCCAGACAGCTGCAGAAGGCCCAAAAAGCCGTTTTTCGCTGCAACTTGACTCATTGGACAACTTTGGCACAATAGCCTGGAAATATCTGTCTGAATTCGCAAGAACGTACCCGCAGAAATTTGGAGCCGTTTGACCGGAATGGGTCCAAAACTGGCGTTGTTTGCATCGGATGGGCCCCGCAATCACTCCGCAGCACTGAGAGGGAGGCAATGAGAGAGTGAGAGAGGAGGAGGGCGGCGGAGGAGGAGAGAAAAAAGCACTAACCACTCTTTTAGTCTTTATAATGGCTACTTTGGAGATAGTTTTGAACGAGAAAAAACCGCACCAAGAAGAGCTGCTTTCGCGCAGGTACGTTTTGCAAATCCAGACAGATAATTCAACGAAATAGCTCCAGACAGCTGCAGAAGGCCCAAAAAAGCCGTTTTTTCGCTGCAACTTGACTCATTGGACAACTTTGGCACAATAGCCTGGAAATATCTGTCTGAATTCGCAAGAACGTACCCGCAGAAATTTGGAACCGTTTGACCGAATGGTCCAAAACTGGCGTTGTTTGCATCGGATGGGCCCGCAATAACTCCGCAGCACTGAGAGGGAGGCAATGAGAGAGTGCGAGAGGAGGAGGAGGGGCGGAGGAGGAGAGAAAAAAGCACTAACCACTCTTTTAGTCTTTATAATGGCTACTTTGGAGATAGTTTTTGAACGAGAAAAAACCGCACCAAGAAGAGCTGCTTCGCGCAGGTACGTTTTGGCAAATCCAGACAGATAATTCAACGAAATAGCTCCAGACAGCTGCAGAAGGCCCAAAAAAGCCGTTTTTCGCTGCAACTTGACTCATTGGACAACTTGGGCACAATAGCCTGGAAATATCTGTCTGAATTCGCAAGAACGTACCCGCAGAAATTTGGAGCCGTTTGACCGGAATGGGTCAAAAACTGGCGTTGTTTGCATCGGATGGGCCCCGCAATCACTCCCGCAGCACTGAGAGGGAGGCAAATGAGAGAGTGAGAGAGGAGGAGGGGCGGAGGAGGAGAGAAAAAAGCACTAACCACTCTTTTAGTCTTTATAATGGCTACTTTGGAGATAGTTTTTGAACGAGAAAAAACCGCACCAAGAAGAGCTGCTTTCGCGCAGGTACGTTTTGGCAAATCCAGACAGATAATTCAACGAAATAGCTCCAGACAGCTGCAGAAGGCCCAAAAAGCCGTTTTCGCTGCAACTTGACTCATTGGACAACTTTGGCACAATAGCCTGGAAATATCTGTCTGAATTCGCAAGAACGTACCCGCAGAAATTTGGAGCCGTTTGACCGGAATGGGTCCAAAAACTGGCGTTGTTTGCATCGGATGGCGCCCGCAATCACTCCGCAGCACTGAGAGGGAGGCAATGAGAGAGTGAGAGAGGAGGAGGGGCGGAGGAGGAGAGAAAAAAGCACTAACCACTCTTTTAGTCTTTATAATGGCTACTTTGGAGATAGTTTTTTGAACGAGAAAAAACCGCACCAAGAAGAGCTGCTTTCGCGCAGGTACGTTTTGGCAATCCAGACAGATAATTCAACGAAATAGCTCCAGACAGCTGCAGAAGGCCCAAAAAAGCCGTTTTTCGCTGCAACTTGACTCATTGGACAACTTTGGCACAATAGCCTGGAAATATCTGTCTGAATTCGCAAGACGTACCCGCAGAAATTTGGAGCCGTTTGACCGGAATGGGTCCAAAACTGGCGTTGTTTGCATCGGATTGGGCCCCCGCAATCACCTCCGCAAGCACTGAGAGGGAGGCAATGAGAGAGTGAGAGAGGAGGAAGGGGCGGAGGAGGAGAGAAAAAAGCACTAACCACTCTTTTAGTCTTTATAATGGCTACTTTGGAGATAGTTTTTGAACGAGAAAAAAACCCGCACCAAGAAGAGCTGCTTTCGCGCAGGTACGTTTGGCAAATCCAGACAGATAATTCAACGAAAATAGCTCCAGACAGCTGCAGAAGGCCCAAAAAGCCGTTTTTTCGCTGCAACTTGACTCATTGGAACAACTTTGGCACAATAGCCTGGAAATATCTGTCTGAATTCGCAAGAACGTACCCGCAGAAATTTGGAGCCGTTTGACCCCGGAATGGGTCCAAAACTGGCGTTGTTTGCATCGGATGGGCCCCGCAATCACTCCGCAGCACTGAGAGGGAGGCAATGAGAGAGTGAGAGAGAGGAGGAGGGGCGGAGGAGGAGAGAAAAAAGCACTAACCACTCTTTTAGTCTTTATAATGGCTACTTTGGAGATAGTTTTGAACGAGAAAAAAACCGCACCAAGAAGAGCCGCTTTCGCGCAGGTACGTTTTGGCAAATCCAGACAGATAATTCAACGAAATAGCTCCAGACAGCTGCAGAAGGCCCAAAAAGCCGTTTTTCGCTGCAACTTGACTCATTGGACAACTTTGGCACAATAGCCTGGAAATATCTGTCTGAATTCGCAAGAACGTACCCGCAGAAATTTGGAGCCGTTTGACCGGAATGGGTCCAAAACTGGCGTTGTTTGCATCGGATGGGCCCGCAATCACTCCGCAGCACTGAGAGGGAGGCAATGAGAGAGTGAGAGAGGAGGAGGGGCGGAGGAGGAGAGAAAAAAAGCACTAACCACTCTTTTAGTCTTTATAATGGCTACTTTGGAGATAGTTTTTGAACGAGAAAAACCGCACCAAGAAGAGCTGCTTTCGCGCAGGTACGTTTTGGCAAATCCAGACAGATAATTCAACGAAATAGCTCCAGACAGCTGCAGAAGGCCCAAAAAGCCGTTTTTCGCTGCAACTTGACTCATTGGACAACTTTGGCACAATAGCCTGGAAATATCTGTCTGAATTCGCAAGAACGTACCCGCAGAAATTTGGAGCCGTTTGACCGGAATGGTCCAAAACTGGCGTTGTTTGCATCGGATGGGCCCCGCAATCACTCCGCAGCACTGAGAGGGAGGCAATGAGAGAGTGAGAGGAGGAGGAGGGGCGGAGGAGGAGAGAAAAAAGCACTAACCACTCTTTTAGTCTTTATAATGGCTACTTTGGAGATAGTTTTTGAACGAGAAAAAACCGCACCAAGAAGAGCTGCTTTCGCGCAGGTACGTTTTGGCAAATCCAGACAGATAATTCAACGAAATAGCTTCCAGACAGCTGCAGAAGGCCCAAAAAGCCGTTTTTCGCTGCAACTTGACTCATTGGACAACTTTGGCCACAATAGCCTGGAAATATCTGTCTGAATTCGCAAGAACGTACCCGCAGAAATTTGGAGCCGTTTGACCGGAATGGGGTCCAAAACTGGCGTTGTTTGCATCGGATGGGCCCGCAATCACTCCGCAGCACTGAGAGGGAGGCAATGAGAGAGTGAGAGAGGAGTGGAGGGGCGGAGGAGGAGAGAAAAAAGCACTAACCACTCTTTTAGTCTTTATAATGGCTACTTTGGAGATAGTTTTTTGAACGAGAAAAAAACGCACCAGAAGAGCGCTTTCGCGCAGGTACGTTTTGGCAAATCCAGACAGATAATTCAACGAAATAGCTCCAGACAGCTGCAGAAGGCCCAAAAAGCCGTTTTTCGCTGAAACTTGACTCATTGGACAACTTTGGCACATAGCCTGGAAATAATTAATTCGAAATAGCTCCAGACAGCTGCAGAAGGCCAAAAAGCGTTTTTTCGCTGCAACTTGACTCATTGGACAACTTTGGCACAATAGCCTGGAAATATCTGTCTGAATTCGCAGAGAAAAGTACCCCAGAAATTTGGAGCCGTTTGACCGGAATGGGTCCAAAACTGGCGTTGTTTGATCGGATGGGCCCCGCAATCACTCCGCAGCACTGAGAGGGAGGCAATGAGAGAGTGAGAGAGGAGGAGGGCGGAGGAGGAGAGAAAAAAAGCACTAACCACTCTTTTAGTCTTTATAATGGCTACTTTGGAGATAGTTTTTTGAACGAGAAAAAACCGCACCAAGAAGAGCCGCTTTCGCGCAGGTACGTTTTTGGCAAATCCAGACAGATAATTCAACGAAATAGCTCCAGACAGCTGCAGAAGGCCCAAAAAGCCCGTTTTTTCGCTGAACTTGACTCTTGGAACAACTTTGGCACAATAGCGTGGAAATATTAAATTCACCGAAATAGCTATAATTCACCGAAATAGCTCCAGACAGCTGCAGAAGGCCAAAAGCCGTTTTTCGCTGCAATTGACTCATTGGACAACTTTGGCACAATAGCCTGGAAATATCTGTCTGAATTCGCAAGAACGTACCCAGAAATTTGGAGCCGTTTGACCGGAATGGGTCCAAAACTGGCGTTGTTTGCATCGGATGGGCCCCGCAATCACTCCGCAGCACTGAGAGGGAGGCAATGAGAGAGTGAGAGAGGAGAGGAGGGCGGAGGAGGAGAGAAAAAAGCACTAACCACTCTTTTAGTCTTTATAATGGCTACTTTGGAGATAGTTTTTGAACGAGAAAAAACCGCACCAAGAAGAGCCGCTTTCGCGCAGGTACGTTTTGGCAAATCCAGACAGATAATTCAACGAAATAGCTCCAGACAGCTGCAGAAGGCCCAAAAAGCCGTTTTTCGCTGCAACTTGACTCATTGGACAACTTTGGCACAATAGCCTGGAAATATCTGTCTGAATTCGCAAGAACGTACCCGCAGAAATTTGGAGCCGTTTGACCGGAATGGGTCCAAAACTGGCGTTTTTTTGCATCGGATGGGCCCCGCAATCACTCCGCAGCACTGAGAGGGAGGCAATGAGAGAGTGAGAGAGGAGGAGGGGCGGAGGAGGAGAGAAAAAAGCACTAACCACTCTTTTAGTCTTTATAATGGCTACTTTGGAGATAGTTTTTGAACGAGAAAAAACCGCACCAAGAAGAGCCGCTTTCGCGCAGGTACGTTTTTGGCAAATCCAGACAGATAATTCAACGAAATAGCTCCAGACAGCTGCAGAAGGCCCAAAAGCCGTTTTTCGCTGAAAACTTGACTCATTGGACAACTTTTGGCACAATAGCCTGGAAATAATAATTCACCGAAATAGCTCCAGAAGCTGCAGAAGCCCAAAAACCGTTTTTTCGCTGCAACTTGACTCATGGACAACTTTGGACAATAGCCTGGAAATATCTGTCTGAATTCGCAAGAACGTACCCGCAGAAATTTGGAGCCGTTTGACGGAATGGGTCCAAACTGGCGTTGTTTGCATCGGATGGGCCCGCAATCACTCCGCAGCACTGAGAGGGAGGCAATGAGAGAGTGAGAGAGGAGGAGGGGCGGAGGAGGAGAGAAAAAAGCACTAACCACTCTTTTAGTCTTTTATAATGGCTACTTTGGAGATAGTTTTTGAACGAGAAAAAACCGCACCAAGAAGAGCCGCTTTCGCGCAGGTACGTTTTGGCAAATCCAGACAGATAATTCAACGAAATAGCTCCAGACAGCTGCAGAAGGCCAAAAAGCCGTTTTTCGCTGCAACTTGACTCATTGGACAACTTTGGCACAATAGCCTGGAAATATCTGTCTGAATTCGCAAGAACGTACCGCAGAAATTTGGAGCCGTTTGACCGGAATGGGTCCAAAACTGGCGTTTTTTGCATCGGATGGGCCCCGCAATCACTCCGCAGCACTGAGAGGGAGGCAATGAGAGAGTGAGAGAGGAGGAGGGGGCGGAGGAGGAGAGAAAAAAAGCACTAACCACTCTTTTAGTCTTTATAATGGCTACTTTGGAGATAGTTTTTGAACGAGAAAAAAACCGCCAAGAAGAGCCGCTTTCGCGCAGGTACGTTTTTGGCAAATCCAGACAGATAATTCAACGAAATAGCTCCAGACAGCTGCAGAAGGCCCAAAAAGCCGTTTTTCGCTAAACTTGACTCATTGGACAACTTTGGCACAATAGCCTGGAAATAATTAATTCACCGAAATAGCTCCGACAGCTGCAGAAGGCCCAAAAGCCGTTTTTCGCTGCAACTTGACTCATTGGACAACTTTGGCACAATAGCCTGGAAATATCTGTCTGAATTCGCAAGAACGTACCCGCAGAAATTTGGAGCCGTTTGACCGGAATGGGTCCAAAACTGGCGTTGTTTGCATCGGATGGGCCCCGCAATCACTCCGCAGCACTGAGAGGGAGGCAATGAGAGAGTGAGAGAGGAGGAGGGGCGGAGGAGAGAGAGAAAAAAGCACTAACCACTCTTTTAGTCTTTATAATGGCTACTTTGGAGATAGTTTTTGAACGAGAAAAAACCGCCAAGAAGAGCTGCTTTCGCGCAGGTACGTTTTGGCAAATCCAGACAGATAATTCAACGAAATAGCTCCAGACAGCTGCAGAAGGCCAAAAAGCCGTTTTTCGCTGCAACTTGACTCATTGGACAACTTTGGCACAATAGCCTGGAAATATCTGTCTGAATTCGCAAGAACGTACCCGCAGAAATTTGGAGCCGTTTGACCGGAATGGGTCCAAAACTGGGCGTTGTTTGCATCGGATGGGCCCCGCAATCACTCCGCAGCACTGAGAGGGAGGCAATGAGAGAGAGAGAGGAGGAAGGGGCGGAGGAGGAGAGAAAAAAAGCACTAACCACTCTTTTAGTCTTTATAATGGCTACTTTGGAGATAGTTTTTGAACGAGAAAAAACCGCACCAAGAAGAGCTGCTTTCGCGCAGGTACGTTTTGGCAAATCCAGACAGATAATTCACGAAATAGCTCCAGACAGCTGCAGAAGGCCCAAAAAGCCGTTTTTCGCTGCAACTTGACTCATTGGACAACTTTGGCACAATAGCCTGGAAATATCTGTCTGAATTCGCAAGAACGTACCCGCAGAAATTTGGAGCCGTTTGACCGGAATGGGTCCAAAACTGGCGTTTGTTTGCATCGGATGGGCCCGCAATCACTCCGCAGCTGAGAGGGAGGCAATGAGAGAAGTGAGAGAGGAGAGGCGGCGGAGGAGGAGAGAAAAAAGCACTAACCACTCTTTTAGTCTTTATAATGGCTACTTTGGAGATAGTTTTTGACGAGAAAAAACCGCCACCAAGAAGAGCCGCTTCGCGCAGGTACGTTTTGGCAAATCCAGACAGATAATTCAACGAAATAGCTCCAGACAGCTGCAGAAGGCCCAAAAAGCCGTTTTTTGCTGAACTTGACTCATTGGACATTTGCCAAATAGCCTGGAAATATTAATTCACCGAAATAGCTCCAGACAGCTGCAGAAGGCCCAAAAGCCGTTTTTCGCTGCAACTTGACTCATTGGACAACTTTGGCACAATAGCCTGGAAATATCTGTCTGAATTCGCAAGACGTACCCGCAGAAATTTGGAGCCGTTTGACCGGAATGGGTCCAAAACTGGCGTTGTTTGCATCGGATGGGCCCCGCAATCATCCGCAGCACTGAGAGGGAGGCAATGAGAGAGTGAGAGAGGAGGAGGGCGGAGGAGGAGAGAAAAAAAGCACTAACCACTCTTTTAGTCTTTATAATGGCTACTTTGGAGATAGTTTTTTGAACGAGAAAAAACCGCACCAAGAAGAGCTGCTTTCGCGCAGGTACGTTTTGGCAAATCCAGACAGATAATTCAACGAAATAGCTCCAGACAGCTGCAGAAGGCCCAAAAAGCCGTTTTTCGCTGCAACTTGACTCATTGGACAACTTTGGCACAATAGCCTGGAAATATCTGTCTGAATTCGCAAGAACGTACCCGCAGAAATTTGGAGCCGTTTGACCGGAATGGGTCCAAAACTGGCGTTGTTTGCATCGGATGGGCCCGCAATCACTCCGCAGCACTGAGAGGGAGGCAATGAGAGAGTGAGAGAGGAGGAGGGGCGGAGGAGGAGAGAAAAAAGCACTAACCACTCTTTTAGTCTTTATAATGGCTACTTTGGAGATAGTTTTTGAACGAGAAAAAACGCACCAAGAAGAGCCGCTTTCGCGCAGGTACGTTTTGGCAAATCCAGACAGATAATTCAACGAAATAGCTCCAGACAGCTGCAGAAGGCCCAAAAAGCCGTTTTTCGCTGCAACTTGACTCATTGGACAACTTTGGCACAATAGCCTGGAAATATCTGTCTGAATTCGCAAGAACGTACCCGCAGAAATTTGGAGCCGTTTGACCGGAATGGGTCAAAACTGGCGTTGTTTGCATCGGATGGGCCCCGCAATCACTCCGCAGCACTGAGAGGGAGGCAATGAGAGAGTGAGAGAGGAGGAGGGGCGGAGGAGGAGAGAAAAAAGCACTAACCACTCTTTTAGTCTTTATAATGGCTACTTTGGAGATAGTTTTTGAACGAGAAAAAACCGCACCAAGAAGAGCTGCTTTCGCGCAGGTACGTTTTGGCAAATCCAGACAGATAATTCAACGAAATAGCTCCAGACAGCTGCAGAAGGCCAAAAAGCCGTTTTTCGCTGCAACTTGACTCATTGGACAACTTTGGCACAATAGCCTGGAAATATCTGTCTGAATTCGCAAGAACGTACCCGCAGAAATTTGGAGCCGTTTGACCGGAATGGGTCAAAACTGGCGTTGTTTGCATCGGATGGGCCCGCAATCACTCCGCAGCACTGAGAGGGAGGCAATGAGAGAGTGAGAGAGGAGGAGGGGCGGAGGAGGAGAGAAAAAGCACTAACCACTCTTTTAGTCTTTATAATGGCTACTTTGGAGATAGTTTTTGAACGAGAAAAAACCGCACCAAGAAGAGCTGCTTTCGCGCAGGTACGTTTTGGCAAATCCAGACAGATAATTCAACGAAATAGCTCCAGACAGCTGCAGAAGGCCCAAAAAGCCGTTTTTCGCTGCAACTTGACTCATTGGACAACTTTGGCACAATAGCCTGGAAATATCTGTCTGAATTCGCAAGAACGTACCCGCAGAAATTTGGAGCCGTTTGACCGGAATGGGTCCAAAACTGGCGTTGTTTGCATCGGATGGGCCCCGCAATCACTCCGCAGCACTGAGAGGGAGGCAATGAGAGAGTGAGAGAGGAGGAGGGGCGGAGGAGGAGAGAAAAAGCACTAACCACTCTTTTAGTCTTTATAATGGCTACTTTGGAGATAGTTTTTGAACGAGAAAAAACCGCACCAAGAAGAGCTGCTTTCGCGCAGGTACGTTTTGGCAAATCCAGACAGATAATTCAACGAAATAGCTCCAGACAGCTGCAGAAGGCCCAAAAAGCCGTTTTTCGCTGCAACTTGACTCATTGGACAACTTTGGCACAATAGCCTGGAAATATCTGTCTGAATTCGCAAGAACGTACCCGCAGAAATTTGGAGCCGTTTGACGGAATGGGTCCAAAACTGGCGTTGTTTGCATCGGATGGGCCCGCAATCACTCCGCAGCACTGAGAGGGAGGCAATGAGAGAGTGAGAGAGGAGGAGGGGCGGAGGAGGAGAGAAAAAAGCACTAACCACTCTTTTTAGTCTTTATAATGGCTACTTTGGAGATAGTTTTTGAACGAGAAAAAACCGCACCAAGAAGAGCTGCTTTCGCGCAGGTACGTTTTGGCAAATCCAGACAGATAATTCAACGAAATAGCTCCAGACAGCTGCAGAAGGCCCAAAAGCCGTTTTTCGCTGCAACTTGACTCATTGGACAACTTTGGCACAATAGCCTGGAAATATCTGTCTGAATTCGCAAGAACGTACCGCAGAAATTTGGAGCCGTTTGACCGGAATGGGTCCAAAACTGGCGTTGTTTGCATCGGATGGGCCCCGCAATCACTCCGCAGCACTGAGAGGGAGGCAATGAGAGAGTGAGAGAGGAGGAGGGGCGGAGGAGGAGAGAAAAAAGCACTAACCACTCTTTTAGTCTTTATAATGGCTACTTTGGAGATAGTTTTTGAACGAGAAAAAACCGCACCAAGAAGAGCTGCTTTCGCGCAGGTACGTTTTGGCAAATCCAGACAGATAATTCAACGAAATAGCTCCAGACAGCTGCAGAAGGCCCAAAAAGCCGTTTTTCGCTGCAACTTGACTCATTGGACAACTTTGGCACAATAGCCTGGAAATATCTGTCTGAATTCGCAAGAACGTACCCGCAGAAATTTTGGAGCCGTTTGACCGGAATGGGTCCAAAACTGGCGTTGTTTGCATCGGATGGCCCCGCAATCACTCCGCAGCACTGAGAGGGAGGCAATGAGAGAGTGAGAGAGGAGGAGGGGCGGAGGAGGAGAGAAAAAAGCACTAACCACTCTTTTAGTCTTTATAATGGCTACTTTGGAGATAGTTTTTGAACGAGAAAAAACCGCACCAAGAAGAGCCGCTTTCGCGCAGGTACGTTTTGGCAAATCCAGACAGATAATTCAACGAAATAGCTCCAGACAGCTGCAGAAGGCCCAAAAAGCCGTTTTTCGCTGAAACTTGACTCATTGGACAACTTTGGCACAATAGCCTGGAAATATTAATTCAACGAAATAGCTCCAGACAGCTGCAGAAGGCAAAAAGCCGTTTTCGCTGCAACTTGACTCATTGAACAACTTTGGCACAATAGCCTGGAAATATCTGTCTGAATTCGCAAGAACGTACCCGCAGAAATTTGGAGCCGTTTGACCGGAATGGGTCCAAAACTGGCGTTGTTTGCATCGGATGGGCCCGCAATCACTCCGCAGCACTGAGAGGGAGGCAATGAGAGAGTGAGAGAGGAGGAGGGGCGGAGGAGGAGAGAAAAAGCACTAACACTCTTTTAGTCTTTATAATGGCTACTTTGGAGATAGTTTTTGAACGAGAAAAAACCGCACCAAGAAGAGCTGCTTTCGCGCAGGTACGTTTTGGCAAATCCAGACAGATAATTCAACGAAATAGCTCCAGACAGCTGCAGAAGGCCCAAAAAGCCGTTTTTCGCTGCAACTTGACTCATTGGACAACTTTGGCACAATAGCCTGGAAATATCTGTCTGAATTCGCAAGAACGTACCCGCAGAAATTTGGAGCCGTTTGACCGGAATGGGTCCAAAACTGGCGTTGTTTGCATCGGATGGGCCCCGCAATCACTCCGCGCACTGAGAGGGAGGCAATGAGAGAGTGAGAGAGGAGGAGGGGCGGAGGAGGAGAGAAAAAAGCACTAACCACTCTTTTAGTCTTTATAATGGCTACTTTGGAGATAGTTTTTGAACGAGAAAAAACCGCACCAAGAAGAGCTGCTTTCGCGCAGGTACGTTTTGGCAAATCCAGACAGATAATTCAACGAAATAGCTCCAGACAGCTGCAGAAGGCCCAAAAAGCCGTTTTTCGCTGCAACTTGACTCATTGGACAACTTTGGCACAATAGCCTGGAAATATCTGTCTGAATTCGCAAGAACGTACCCGCAGAAATTTGGAGCCGTTTGACCGGAATGGGTCCAAAACTGGCGTTGTTTGCATCGGATGGGCCCCGCAATCACTCCGCAGCACTGAGAGGGAGGCAATGAGAGAGTGAGAGAGGAGGAGGGCGGAGGAGGAGAGAAAAAAGCACTAACCACTCTTTTAGTCTTTATAATGGCTACTTTGGAGATAGTTTTTTGAACGAGAAAAAACCGCACCAAGAAGAGCTGCTTTCGCGCAGGTACGTTTTGGCAAATCCAGACAGATAATTCAACGAAATAGCTCCAGACAGCTGCAGAAGGCCCAAAAAGCCGTTTTTTCGCTGCAACTTGACTCATTGGACAACTTTGGCACAATAGCCTGGAAATATCTGTCTGAATTCGCAAGAACGTACCCGCAGAAATTTGGAGCCGTTTGACCGGAATGGGTCCAAAACTGGCGTTGTTTGCATCGGATGGGCCCGCAATCACTCCGCAGCACTGAGAGGGAGGCAATGAGAGAGTGAGAGAGGAGGAGGGGCGGAGGAGGAGAGAAAAAAGCACTAACCACTCTTTTAGTCTTTATAATGGCTACTTTGGAGATAGTTTTTGAACGAGAAAAAACCGCACCAAGAAGAGCGCTTTCGCGCAGGTACGTTTTGGCAAATCCAGACAGATAATTCAACGAAATAGCTCCAGACAGCTGCAGAAGCCCAAAAGCCGTTTTTCGCTGAAACTTGACTCATTGGACAACTTTGGCACATAGCCTGGAAATATTAATTCACCGAAATAGCTCCAGACAGCTGCAGAAGGCCAAAAAGCCGTTTTTCGCTGCAACTTGACTCATTGGACAACTTTGGCACAATAGCCTGGAAATATCTGTCTGAATTCGCAAGAACGTACCCGCAGAAATTTGGAGCCGTTTGACCGGAATGGGTCCAAAACTGGCGTTGTTTGCATCGGATGGGCCCCGCAATCACTCCGCAGCACTGAGAGGGAGGCAATGAGAGAGTGAGAGAGAAGGAGGGGCGGAGGAGGAGAGAAAAAGCACTAACCACTCTTTTAGTCTTTATAATGGCTACTTTGGAGATAGTTTTTGAACGAGAAAAAACCGCACCAGAAGAGCTGCTTTCGCGCAGGTACGTTTTGGCAAATCCAGACAGATAATTCAACGAAATAGCTCCAGACAGCTGCAGAAGGCCCAAAAAGCCGTTTTTCGCTGCAACTTGACTCATTGGACAACTTTGGCACAATAGCCTGGAAATATCTGTCTGAATTCGCAAGAACGTACCCGCAGAAATTTGGAGCCGTTTGACCGGAATGGGTCCAAAACTGGCGTTGTTTGCATCGGATGGGCCCGCAATCACTCCGCAGCACTGAGAGGGAGGCAATGAGAGAGTGAGAGAGGAGGAGGGGCGGAGGAGGAGAGAAAAAAGCACTAACCACTCTTTTAGTCTTTATAATGGCTACTTTGGAGATAGTTTTTGAACGAGAAAAAACCGCACCAAGAAGAGCTGCTTTCGCGCAGGTACGTTTTGGCAAATCCAGACAGATAATTCAACGAAATAGCTCCAGACAGCTGCAGAAGGCCCAAAAAGCCGTTTTTCGCTGCAACTTGACTCATTGGACAACTTTGGCACAATAGCCTGGAAATATCTGTCTGAATTCGCAAGAACGTACCCGCAGAAATTTGGAGCCGTTTGACCGGAATGGGTCCAAAACTGGCGTTGTTTGCATCGGATGGGCCCCGCAATCACTCCGCAGCACTGAGAGGGAGGCAATGAGAGAGTGAGAGAGGAGGAGGGGCGGAGGAGGAGAGAAAAAAGCACTAACCACTCTTTTAGTCTTTATAATGGCTACTTTGGAGATAGTTTTTTGAACGAGAAAACCGCACCAAGAAGAGCCGCTTTCGCGCAGGAGGTACGTTTTGGCAAATCCAGACAGATAATTCAACGAAATAGCTCCAGACAGCTGCAGAAGGCCCAAAAAGCCGTTTTTCGCTGCAACTTGACTCATTGGACAACTTTGGCACAATAGCCTGGAAATATCTGTCTGAATTCGCAAGAACGTACCCGCAGAAATTTGGAGCCGTTTGACCGGAATGGGTCCAAAACTGGCGTTGTTTGCATCGGATGGGCCCCGCAATCACTCCGCAGCACTGAGAGGGAGGCAATGAGAGAGTGAGAGAGAGGAGGGGCGGAGGAGGAGAGAAAAAAGCACTAACCACTCTTTTAGTCTTTATAATGGCTACTTTGGAGATAGTTTTTGAACGAGAAAAAACCGCACCAAGAAGAGCTGCTTTCGCGCAGGTACGTTTTGGCAAATCCAGACAGATAATTCAACGAAATAGCTCCAGACAGCTGCAGAAGGCCAAAAAGCCGTTTTTCGCTGCAACTTGACTCATTGGACAACTTTGGCACAATAGCCTGGAAATATCTGTCTGAATTCGCAAGAACGTACCCGCAGAAATTTGGAGCCGTTTGACCGGAATGGGTCCAAAACTGGCGTTGTTTGCATCGGATGGGCCCGCAATCACTCCGCAGCACTGAGAGGGAGGCAATGAGAGAGTGAGAGAGGAGGAGGGGCGGAGGAGGAGAGAAAAAAGCACTAACCACTCTTTTAGTCTTTATAATGGCTACTTTGGAGATAGTTTTTGAACGAGAAAAAACCGCACCAAGAAGAGCGCTTTCGCGCAGGTACGTTTTGGCAAATCCAGACAGATAATCAACGAAATAGCTCCAGACAGCTGCAGAAGGCCAAAAAGCCGTTTTTCGCTGAATTGACTCATTGGACAACTTTGGCCAATAGCCTGGAAATAATTAAATTCACCGAAATAGCTCCAGACAGCTGCAGAAGGCCCAAAAAGCCGTTTTTCGCTGCAACTTGACTCATTGGACAACTTTGGCACAATAGCCTGGAAATATCTGTCTGAATTCGCAAGAACGTACCCGCAGAAATTTGGAGCCGTTTGACCGGAATGGGTCCAAAACTGGCGTTGTTTGCATCGGATGGGCCCCGCAATCACTCCGCAGCACTGAGAGGGAGGCAATGAGAGAGTGAGAGAGGAGGAGGGGCGGAGGAGGAGAGAAAAAAGCACTAACCACTCTTTTAGTCTTTATAATGGCTACTTTGGAGATAGTTTTTGAACGAGAAAAAACGCACCAAGAAGAGCTGCTTTCGCGCAGGTACGTTTTGGCAAATCCAGACAGATAATTCAACGAAATAGCTCCAGACAGCTGCAGAAGGCCAAAAAAGCCGTTTTTCGCTGCAACTTGACTCATTGGACAACTTTGGCACAATAGCCTGGAAATATCTGTCTGAATTCGCAAGAACGTACCCGCAGAAATTTGGAGCCGTTTGACCGGAATGGGTCCAAAACTGGCGTTTTTTTGCATCGGATGGGCCCGCAATCACTCCGCAGCACTGAGAGGGAGGCAATGAGAGAGTGAGAGAGGAGGAGGGGGCGGAGGAGGAGAGAAAAAAGCACTAACCACTCTTTTAGTCTTTATAATGGCTACTTTGGAGATAGTTTTTGAACGAGAAAAAACCGCACAAGAAGAGCCGCTTTCGCGCAGGTACGTTTTGGCAAATCCAGACAGATAATTCAACGAAATAGCTCCAGACAGCTGCAGAAGGCCAAAAAGCCGTTTTTCGCTGAAACTTGACTCATTGGACAACTTTGCACAATAGCTGGAAATAATTAATTCACCGAAATAGCTCCAGACAGCTGCAGAAGGCCCAAAAGCCGTTTTTCGCTGCAACTTGACTCATTGGACAACTTTGGCACAATAGCCTGGAAATATCTGTCTGAATTCGCAAGAACGTACCCGCAGAAATTTGGAGCCGTTTGACCGGAATGGGTCCAAAACTGGCGTTGTTTGCATCGGATGGGCCCGCAATCACTCCGCAGCACTGAGAGGGAGGCAATGAGAGAGTGAGAGAGGAGGAGGGGCGGAGGAGGAGAGAAAAAAGCACTAACACTCTTTTAGTCTTTATAATGGCTACTTTGGAGATAGTTTTTGAACGAGAAAAAACCGCCAAGAAGAGCCGCTTTCGCGCAGGTACGTTTTGGCAAATCCAGACAGATAATTCAACGAAATAGCTCCAGACAGCTGCAGAAGGCCCAAAAAGCCGTTTTTCGCTGCAACTTGACTCATTGGACAACTTTGGCACAATAGCCTGGAAATATCTGTCTGAATTCGCAAGAACGTACCCGCAGAAATTTGGAGCCGTTTGACCGGAATGGGTCCAAAACTGGCGTTTTTTGCATCGGATGGGCCCGCAATCACTCCGCAGCACTGAGAGGGAGGCAATGAGAGAGTGAGAGAGGAGGAGGGGCGGAGGAGGAGAGAAAAAGCACTAACCACTCTTTTAGTCTTTATAATGGCTACTTTGGAGATAGTTTTTGAACGAGAAAAAACCGCACCAAGAAGAGCCGCTTTCGCGCAGGTACGTTTTGGCAAATCCAGACAGATAATTCAACGAAATAGCTCCAGACAGCTGCAGAAGGCCCAAAAAGCCGTTTTTCGCTGAAACTTGACTCATTGGACAACTTTGGCACAATAGCCTGGAAATAATTAATTCACCGAATAGCTCCAGACAGCTGCAGAAGGCCAAAAGCCGTTTTTCGCTGCAACTTGACTCATTGGACAACTTTGGCACAATAGCCTGGAAATATCTGTCTGAATTCGCAAGAACGTACCCGCAGAAATTTGGAGCCGTTTGACCGGAATGGGTCCAAAACTGGCGTTGTTTGCATCGGATGGGCCCCGCAATCACTCCGCAGCACTGAGAGGGAGGCAATGAGAGAGTGAGAGAGGAGGAGGGGCGGAGGAGGAGAGAAAAAAGCACTAACCACTCTTTTAGTCTTTATAATGGCTACTTTGGAGATAGTTTTTGAACGAGAAAAAACCGCACCAAGAAGAGCTGCTTTCGCGCAGGTACGTTTTGGCAAATCCAGACAGATAATTCAACGAAATAGCTCCAGACAGCTGCAGAAGGCCCAAAAAGCCGTTTTTTCGCTGCAACTTGACTCATTGGACAACTTTGGCACAATAGCCTGGAAATATCTGTCTGAATTCGCAAGAACGTACCGCAGAAATTTGGAGCCGTTTGACCGGAATGGGTCCAAAACTGGCGTTGTTTGCATCGGATGGGCCCCGCAATCACTCCGCAGCACTGAGAGGGAGGCAATGAGAGAGTGAGAGAGGAGGAGGGGCGGAGGAGGAGAGAAAAAAGCACTAACCACTCTTTTAGTCTTTATAATGGCTACTTTGGAGATAGTTTTTGAACGAGAAAAAACCGCACCAAGAAGAGCTGCTTTCGCGCAGGTACGTTTTGGCAAATCCAGACAGATAATTCAACGAAATAGCTCCAGACAGCTGCAGAAGGCCCAAAAAGCCGTTTTTCGCTGCAACTTGACTCATTGGACAACTTTGGCACAATAGCCTGGAAATATCTGTCTGAATTCGCAAGAACGTACCCGCAGAAAATTTGGAGCCGTTTGACCGGAAATGGGTCCAAAACTGGCGTTGTTTGCATCGGATGGGCCCCGCAATCACTCCGCAGCACTGAGAGGGAGGCAATGAGAGAGTGAGAGAGGAGGAGGGGCGGAGGAGGAGAGAAAAAAGCACTAACCACTCTTTTAGTCTTTATAATGGCTACTTTGGAGATAGTTTTTGAACGAGAAAAAACCGCACAAGAAGAGCCGCTTTCGCGCAGGTACGTTTTGGCAAATCCAGACAGATAATTCAACGAAATAGCTCCAGACAGCTGCAGAAGGCCAAAAAGCCGTTTTTCGCTGAAACTTGACTCATTGGACAACTTTGGCACAATAGCCTGGAAATATTAATTCACCGAAATAGCTCCAGACAGCTGCAGAAGGCCAAAAAGCCGTTTTTCGCTGCAACTTGACTCATTGGACAACTTTGGCACAATAGCCTGGAAATATCTGTCTGAATTCGCAAGAACGTACCCGCAGAAATTTGGAGCCGTTTTGACCGGAATGGGTCCAAAACTGGCGTTGTTTGCATCGGATGGGCCCGCAATCACTCCGCAGCACTGAGAGGGAGGCAATGAGAGAGTGAGAGAGGAGGAGGGGCGGAGGAGGAGAGAAAAAAGCACTAACCACTCTTTTAGTCTTTATAATGGCTACTTTGGAGATAGTTTTTGAACGAGAAAAAACCGCACCAAGAAGAGCGCTTTCGCGCAGGTACGTTTTGGCAAATCCAGACAGATAATTCAACGAAATAGCTCCAGACAGCTGCAGAAGGCCCAAAAAGCCGTTTTTCGCTGCAACTTGACTCATTGGACAACTTTGGCACAATAGCCTGGAAATATCTGTCTGAATTCGCAAGAACGTACCCGCAGAAATTTGGAGCCGTTTGACCGGAATGGGTCAAAACTGGCGTTGTTTGCATCGGATGGGCCCCGCAATCACTCCGCAGCACTGAGAGGGAGGCAATGAGAGAGTGAGAGAGGAGGAGGGGCGGAGGAGGAGAGAAAAAAGCACTAACCACTCTTTTAGTTTTATAATGGCTACTTTGGAGATTTTTTGAACGAGAAAAAACCGCACCAAGAAGAGCTGCTTTCGCGCAGGTACGTTTTGGCAAATCCAGACAGATAATTCAACGAAATAGCTCCAGACAGCTGCAGAAGGCAAAAAGCCGTTTTTTTCGCTGCAACTTGACTCATTGGACAACTTTGGCACAATAGCCTGGAAATATCTGTCTGAATTCGCAAGAACGTACCCGCAGAAATTTGGAGCCGTTGACCGGAATGGGTCCAAAACTGGCGTTGTTTGCATCGGATGGGCCCGCAATCACTCCGCAGCACTGAGAGGGAGGCAATGAGAGAGTGAGAGAGGAGGAGGGGGCGGAGGAGGAGAGAAAAAAGCACTAACCACTCTTTTAGTCTTTATAATGGCTACTTTGGAGATAGTTTTTGAACGAGAAAAAACCGCACCAAGAAGAGCTGCTTTCGCGCAGGTACGTTTTGGCAAATCCAGACAGATAATTCAACGAAATAGCTCCAGACAGCTGCAGAAGGCCAAAAAGCCGTTTTTCGCTGCAACTTGACTCATTGGACCTTTGGCACAATAGCCTGGAAATATCTGTCTGAATTCGCAAGAACGTACCCGCAGAAATTTGGAGCCGTTTGACCGGAATGGGTCCAAAACTGGCGTTGTTTGCATCGGATGGGCCCCGCAATCACTCCGCAGCACTGAGAGGGAGGCAATGAGAGAGTGAGAGAGGAGGAGGGGCGGAGGAGGAGAGAAAAAAGCACTAACCACTCTTTTAGTCTTTATAATGGCTACTTTGGAGATAGTTTTTGAACGAGAAAAAACGCACCAAGAAGAGCTGCTTTCGCGCAGGTACGTTTTGGCAAATCCAGACAGATAATTCAACGAAATAGCTCCAGACAGCTGCAGAAGGCCCAAAAGCCGTTTTTCGCTGCAACTTGACTCATTGGACAACTTTGGCACAATAGCCTGGAATATCTGTCTGAATTCGCAAGAACGTACCCGCAGAAATTTTGGAGCCGTTTGACCGGAATGGGTCCAAAACTGGCGTTGTTTGCATCGGATGGGCCCGCAATCACTCCGCGCACTGAGAGGGAGGCAATGAGAGAGTGGAGAGAGGAGGAGGGCGGAGGAAGGAGAGAAAAAAGCACTAACCACTCTTTTAGTCTTTATAATGGCTACTTTGGAGATAGTTTTTGAACGAGAAAAAACCGCACCAAGAAGAGCCGCTTTCGCGCAGGTACGTTTTGGCAAATCCAGACAGATAATTCAACGAAATAGCTCCAGACAGCTGCAGAAGGCCAAAAAGCCGTTTTTTCGCTGACACTTGACTCATTGGCAACTTTGGCAACAATGCTGGAAATATTTAATTCACCGTAAATGCTCCAGCAGCTGCAGAAGCCCAAAAAGCCGTTTTTCGCTGCAACTTGACTCATTGGACAACTTTGGCACAATAGCCTGAAATATCTGTCTGAATTGCAAGAACGTACCGCAGAAATTTGGAGCGTTTGACCGGAATGGGTCCAAAAACTGGCGTTGTTTGCATCGGATGGGAGAGTGAGAGAGGAGGAGGGGCGGAGGAGAGAGAAAAAGCACTAACCACTCTTTTAGTCTTTATAATGGCTACTTTGGAGATAGTTTTTGACGAGAAAAAACGCACCAAGAAGAGCCGCTTTCGCGCAGGTACGTTTTGGCAAATCCAGACAGATAATTCAACGAAATAGCTCCAGACAGCTGCAGAAGGCCCAAAAAGCCGTTTTTCGCTGCAACTTGACTCATTGGACAACTTTGGCACAATAGCCTGGAAATATCTGTCTGAATTCGCAAGAACGTACCCGCAGAAATTTGGAGCCGTTTGACCGGAATGGGTCCAAAACTGGCGTTGTTTGCATCGGATGGGCCCCGCAATCACTCCGCAGCACTGAGGGGAGGCAATGAGAGAGTGAGAGAGGAGGAGGGGCGGAGGAGGAGAGAAAAAAGCACTAACCACTCTTTTAGTCTTTATAATGGCTACTTTGGAGATAGTTTTTGAACGAGAAAAAACCGCACCAAGAAGAGCCGCTTTCGCGCAGGTACGTTTTGGCAAATCCAGACAGATAATTCAACGAAATAGCTCCAGACAGCTGCAGAAGGCCCAAAAAGCCGTTTTTCGCTGCAACTTGACTCATTGGACAACTTTGGCACAATAGCCTGGAAATATCTGTCTGAATTCGCAAGAACGTACCCGCAGAAATTTGGAGCCGTTTGACCGGAATGGGTCCAAAACTGGCGTTTTTTTGCATCGGATGGGCCCCGCAATCACTCCGCAGCACTGAGAGGGAGGCAATGAGAGAGTGAGAGAGGAGGAGGGGCGGAGGAGGAGAGAAAAAAGCACTAACCACTCTTTTAGTCTTTATAATGGCTACTTTGGAGATAGTTTTTTGAACGAGAAAAAACCGCACCAAGAAGAGCTGCTTTCGCGCAGGTACGTTTTGGCAAATCCAGACAGATAATTCAACGAAATAGCTCCAGACAGCTGCAGAAGGCCCAAAAAGCCGTTTTTCGCTGCAACTTGACTCATTGGACAACTTTGGCACAATAGCCTGGAAATATCTGTCTGAATTCGCAAGAACGTACCCGCAGAAATTTGGAGCCGTTTGACCGGAATGGGTCCAAAACTGGCGTTGTTTGCATCGGATGGGCCCGCAATCACTCCGCAGCACTGAGAGGGAGGCAATGAGAGAGTGAGAGAGGAGGAGGGGCGGAGGAGGAGAGAAAAAGCACTAACCACTCTTTTAGTCTTGCCAACAATAGCCTGGAAATATCTGTCTGAATTCGCAAGAACGTACCCGCAGAAATTTGGAGCCGTTTGACCGGAATGGGTCCACAACTGGCGTTTTTGCATCGGATGGGCCCCGCAATCACTCCGCAGCACTGAGAGGGAGCCAATGAGAGAGTGAGAGAGGAGGAGGGGCGGAGGAGAGAGAAAAAAGCACTAACCACTCTTTTAGTCTTTATAATGGCTACTTTGGAGATAGTTTTTGAACGAGAAAAAACCGCACCAAGAAGAGCTGCTTTCGCGCAGGTACGTTTTGGCAAATCCAGACAGATAATTCACTGAAATAGCTCCAGACAGCAGCAGAAGGCCCAAAAAGCCGTTTTTCGCTGCAACTGGACTCATTGGACAACTTTGCCACAATAGCCTGGAAATATCTGTCTGAATTCGCAAGAACGTACCCGCAGAAATTTGGAGCCGTTTGACCGGAATGGGTCCACAACTGGCGTTTTTTGCATCGGATGGGCCCCGCAATCACTCCGCAGCACTGAGAGGGAGCCAATGAGAGAGTGAGAGAGGAGGAGGGGCGGAGGAGGAGAGAAAAAAGCACTAACCACTCTTTTAGTCTTTATAATGGCTACTTTGGAGATAGTTTTTGAACGAGAAAAAACCGCACCAAGAAGAGCTGCTTTCGCGCAGGTACGTTTTGGCAAATCCAGACAGATAATTCACTGAAATAGCTCCAGACAGCAGCAGAAGGCCCAAAAAGCCGTTTTTCGCTGCAACTGGACTCATTGGACAACTTTGCCACAATAGCCTGGAAATATCTGTCTGAATTCGCAAGAACGTACCCGCAGAAATTTGGAGCCGTTTGACCGGAATGGGTCCACAACTGGCGTTTTTTGCATCGGATGGGCCCCGCAATCACTCCGCAGCACTGAGAGGGAGCCAATGAGAGAGTGAGAGAGGAGGAGGGGCGGAGGAGGAGAGAAAAAGCACTAACCACTCTTTTAGTCTTTATAATGGCTACTTTGGAGATAGTTTTTGAACGAGAAAAAACCGCACCAAGAAGAGCTGCTTTCGCGCAGGTACGTTTTGGCAAATCCAGACAGATAATTCACTGAAATAGCTCCAGACAGCAGCAGATTTAGTCTTTATAATGGCTACTTTGAGATAGTTTTTGAACGAGAAAAAAAACCGCACCAAGAAGAGCCGCTTTCGCGCAGGTACGTTTTGGCAATCCAGAGATAATTCACTCAAATAGCTCCAGACAGCTGCAGAAGGCCCAAAAAATCCGTTTTTGCTGCAACTTGACTCATTGGACAACTTTGGCACAATAGCCTGGAAATATCTGTCTGAATTTGCAAGAACGTACCGCAGAAATTTGGAGCCGTTTGACCGGAATGGGTCCAAACTGGCGTTTTTTGCATCGGATGGGCCCCGCAATCACTCCGCAGCACTGACAGGGAGGCAATGAGAGAGTGAGAGAGGAGGAGGGGCGGAGGAGGAGAGAAAAAAGCACTAACCACTCTTTTAGTCTTTATAATGGCTACTTTGGAGATAGTTTTTGAACGAGAAAAAACCGCACCAAGAAGAGCCGCTTTCGCGCAGGTACGTTTTGGCAAATCCAGACAGATAATTCACTCAAATAGCTCCAGACAGCTGCAGAAGGCCCAAAAATCCGTTTTTTGCTGCAACTTGACTCATTGGACAACTTTGGCACAATAGCCTGGAAATATCTGTCTGAATTTGCAAGAACGTACCCGCAGAAATTTGGAGCCGTTTGACCGGAATGGGTCCAAAACTGGCGTTTTTTGCATCGGATGGGCCCCGCAATCACTCCGCAGCACTGACAGGGAGGCAATGAGAGAGTGAGAGAGGAGGAGGGGCGGAGGAGGAGAGAAAAAAGCACTAACCACTCTTTTAGTCTTTATAATGGCTACTTTGGAGATAGTTTTTGAACGAGAAAAAACCGCACCAAGAAGAGCCGCTTTCGCGCAGGTACGTTTTGGCAAATCCAGACAGATAATTCACTCAAATAGCTCCAGACAGCTGCAGAAGGCCCAAAATCCGTTTTTTGCTGCAACTTGACTCATTGGACAACTTTGGCACAATAGCCTGGAAATATCTGTCTGAATTTGCAAGAACGTACCCGCAGAAATTTGGAGCCGTTTGACCGGAATGGGTCCAAAACTGGCGTTTTTTGCATCGGATGGCCCCGCAATCACTCCGCAGCACTGACAGGGAGGCAATGAGAGAGTGAGAGAGGAGGAGGGGCGGAGGAGGAGAGAAAAAAGCACTAACCACTCTTTTAGTCTTTATAATGGCTACTTTGGAGATAGTTTTTGAACGAGAAAAAACCGCACCAAGAAGAGCCGCTTTCGCGCAGGTACGTTTTGGCAAATCCAGACAGATAATTCACTCAAATAGCTCCAGACAGCTGCAGAAGGCCCAAAAATCCGTTTTTTGCTGCAACTTGACTCATTGGACAACTTTGGCACAATAGCCTGGAAATATCTGTCTGAATTTGCAAGAACGTACCCGCAGAAATTTGGAGCCGTTTGACCGGAATGGGTCCAAAACTGGCGTTTTTTGCATCGGATGGGCCCGCAATCACTCCGCAGCACTGACAGGGAGGCAATGAGAGAGTGAGAGAGGAGGAGGGGCGGAGGAGGAGAGAAAAAAGCACTAACCACTCTTTTAGTCTTTATAATGGCTACTTTGGAGATAGTTTTTGAACGAGAAAAACCGCACCAAGAAGAGCCGCTTTCGCGCAGGTACGTTTTGGCAAATCCAGACAGATAATTCACTCAAATAGCTCCAGACAGCTGCAGAAGGCCCAAAAATCCGTTTTTTGCTGCAACTTGACTCATTGGACAACTTTGGCACAATAGCCTGGAAATATCTGTCTGAATTTGCAAGAACGTACCCGCAGAAATTTGGAGCCGTTTGACCGGAATGGGTCCAAAACTGGCGTTTTTTGCATCGGATGGGCCCCGCAATCACTCCGCAGCACTGACAGGGAGGCAATGAGAGAGTGAGAGAGGAGGAGGGGCGGAGGAGGAGAGAAAAAAGCACTAACCACTCTTTTAGTCTTTATAATGGCTACTTTGGAGATAGTTTTTGAACGAGAAAAAACCGCACCAAGAAGAGCCGCTTTCGCGCAGGTACGTTTTGGCAAATCCAGACAGATAATTCACTCAAATAGCTCCAGACAGCTGCAGAAGGCCCAAAAATCCGTTTTTTGCTGCAACTTGACTCATTGGACAACTTTGGCACAATAGCCTGGAAATATCTGTCTGAATTTGCAAGAACGTACCCGCAGAAATTTGGAGCCGTTTGACCGGAATGGGTCCAAAACTGGCGTTTTTTGCATCGGATGGGCCCCGCAATCACTCCGCAGCACTGACAGGGAGGCAATGAGAGAGTGAGAGAGGAGGAGGGGCGGAGGAGGAGAGAAAAAAGCACTAACCACTCTTTTAGTCTTTATAATGGCTACTTTGGAGATAGTTTTTGAACGAGAAAAAACCGCACCAAGAAGAGCCGCTTTCGCGCAGGTACGTTTTGGCAAATCCAGACAGATAATTCACTCAAATAGCTCCAGACAGCTGCAGAAGGCCCAAAAATCCGTTTTTTGCTGCAACTTGACTCATTGGACAACTTTGGCACAATAGCCTGGAAATATCTGTCTGAATTTGCAAGAACGTACCCGCAGAAATTTGGAGCCGTTTGACCGGAATGGGTCCAAAACTGGCGTTTTTTGCATCGGATGGGCCCCGCAATCACTCCGCAGCACTGACAGGGAGGCAATGAGAGAGTGAGAGAGGAGGAGGGGCGGAGGAGGAGAGAAAAAAGCACTAACCACTCTTTTAGTCTTTATAATGGCTACTTTGGAGATAGTTTTTGAACGAGAAAAAACCGCACCAAGAAGAGCCGCTTTCGCGCAGGTACGTTTTGGCAAATCCAGACAGATAATTCACTCAAATAGCTCCAGACAGCTGCAGAAGGCCCAAAATCCGTTTTTTGCTGCAACTTGACTCATTGGACAACTTTGGCACAATAGCCTGGAAATATCTGTCTGAATTTGCAAGAACGTACCCGCAGAAATTTGGAGCCGTTTGACCGGAATGGGTCCAAAACTGGCGTTTTTTGCATCGGATGGGCCCCGCAATCACTCCGCAGCACTGACAGGGAGGCAATGAGAGAGTGAGAGAGGAGGAGGGGCGGAGGAGGAGAGAAAAAAGCACTAACCACTCTTTTAGTCTTTATAATGGCTACTTTGGAGATAGTTTTTGAACGAGAAAAAACCGCACCAAGAAGAGCCGCTTTCGCGCAGGTACGTTTTGGCAAATCCAGACAGATAATTCACTCAAATAGCTCCAGACAGCTGCAGAAGGCCCAAAATCCGTTTTTTGGCTGCAACTTGACTCATTGGACAACTTTGGCACAATAGCCTGGAAATATCTGTCTGAATTTGCAAGAACGTACCCGCAGAAATTTGGAGCCGTTTGACCGGAATGGGTCCAAAACTGGCGTTTTTTGCATCGGATGGGCCCCGCAATCACTCCGCAGCACTGACAGGGAGGCAATGAGAGAGTGAGAGAGGAGGAGGGGGGCGGAGGAGGAGAGAAAAAAGCACTAACCACTCTTTTAGTCTTTATAATGGCTACTTTGGAGATAGTTTTTGAACGAGAAAAAACCGCACCAAGAAGAGCCGCTTTCGCGCAGGTACGTTTTGGCAAATCCAGACAGATAATTCACTCAAATAGCTCCAGACAGCTGCAGAAGGCCCAAAAATCCGTTTTTTGCTGCAACTTGACTCATTGGACAACTTTGGCACAATAGCCTGGAAATATCTGTCTGAATTTGCAAGAACGTACCCGCAGAAATTTGGAGCCGTTTGACCGGAATGGGTCCAAAACTGGCGTTTTTTTGCATCGGATGGGCCCCGCAATCACTCCGCAGCACTGACAGGGAGGCAATGAGAGAGTGAGAGAGGAGGAGGGGCGGAGGAGGAGAGAAAAAGCACTAACCACTCTTTTAGTCTTTATAATGGCTACTTTGGAGATAGTTTTTGAACGAGAAAAAACCGCACCAAGAAGAGCCGCTTTCGCGCAGGTACGTTTTGGCAAATCCAGACAGATAATTCACTCAAATAGCTCCAGACAGCTGCAGAAGGCCCAAAAATCCGTTTTTTGCTGCAACTTGACTCATTGGACAACTTTGGCACAATAGCCTGGAAATATCTGTCTGAATTTGCAAGAACGTACCCGCAGAAATTTGGAGCCGTTTGACCGGAATGGGTCCAAAACTGGCGTTTTTTGCATCGGATGGGCCCGCAATCACTCCGCAGCACTGACAGGGAGGCAATGAGAGAGTGAGAGAGGAGGAGGGGCGGAGGAGGAGAGAAAAAAGCACTAACCACTCTTTTAGTCTTTATAATGGCTACTTTGGAGATAGTTTTTGAACGAGAAAAAACCGCACCAAGAAGAGCCGCTTTCGCGCAGGTACGTTTTGGCAAATCCAGACAGATAATTCACTCAAATAGCTCCAGACAGCTGCAGAAGGCCCAAAAATCCGTTTTTTGCTGCAACTTGACTCATTGGACAACTTTGGCACAATAGCCTGGAAATATCTGTCTGAATTTGCAAGAACGTACCCGCAGAAATTTGGAGCCGTTTGACCGGAATGGGTCCAAAACTGGCGTTTTTTGCATCGGATGGGCCCCGCAATCACTCCGCAGCACTGACAGGGAGGCAATGAGAGAGTGAGAGAGGAGGAGGGGCGGAGGAGGAGAGAAAAAAGCACTAACCACTCTTTTAGTCTTTATAATGGCTACTTTGGAGATAGTTTTTGAACGAGAAAAAACCGCACCAAGAAGAGCCGCTTTCGCGCAGGTACGTTTTGGCAAATCCAGACAGATAATTCACTCAAATAGCTCCAGACAGCTGCAGAAGGCCCAAAAATCCGTTTTTTGCTGCAACTTGACTCATTGGACAACTTTGGCACAATAGCCTGGAAATATCTGTCTGAATTTGCAAGAACGTACCCGCAGAAATTTGGAGCCGTTTGACCGGAATGGGTCCAAAACTGGCGTTTTTTTGCATCGGATGGGCCCCGCAATCACTCCGCAGCACTGACAGGGAGGCAATGAGAGAGTGAGAGAGGAGGAGGGGCGGAGGAGGAGAGAAAAAAGCACTAACCACTCTTTTAGTCTTTATAATGGCTACTTTGGAGATAGTTTTTGAACGAGAAAAAACCGCACCAAGAAGAGCCGCTTTCGCGCAGGTACGTTTTGGCAAATCCAGACAGATAATTCACTCAAATAGCTCCAGACAGCTGCAGAAGGCCCAAAAATCCGTTTTTTGCTGCAACTTGACTCATTGGACAACTTTGGCACAATAGCCTGGAAATATCTGTCTGAATTTGCAAGAACGTACCCGCAGAAATTTGGAGCCGTTTGACCGGAATGGGTCCAAAACTGGCGTTTTTTGCATCGGATGGGCCCCGCAATCACTCCGCAGCACTGACAGGGAGGCAATGAGAGAGTGAGAGAGGAGGAGGGGCGGAGGAGGAGAGAAAAAAGCACTAACCACTCTTTTAGTCTTTATAATGGCTACTTTGGAGATAGTTTTTGAACGAGAAAAACCGCACCAAGAAGAGCCGCTTTCGCGCAGGTACGTTTTGGCAAATCCAGACAGATAATTCACTCAAATAGCTCCAGACAGCTGCAGAAGGCCCAAAAATCCGTTTTTTGCTGCAACTTGACTCATTGGACAACTTTGGCACAATAGCCTGGAAATATCTGTCTGAATTTGCAAGAACGTACCCGCAGAAATTTGGAGCCGTTTGACCGGAATGGGTCCAAAACTGGCGTTTTTTGCATCGGATGGGCCCCGCAATCACTCCGCACACGCAGCACTGACAGGGAGGCAATGAGAGAGTGAGAGAGGAGGAGGGGCGGAGGAGGAGAGAAAAAAGCACTAACCACTCTTTTAGTCTTTATAATGGCTACTTTGGAGATAGTTTTTGAACGAGAAAAAACCGCACCAAGAAGAGCCGCTTTCGCGCAGGTACGTTTTGGCAAATCCAGACAGATAATTCACTCAAATAGCTCCAGACAGCTGCAGAAGGCCCAAAAATCCGTTTTTTGCTGCAACTTGACTCATTGGACAACTTTGGCACAATAGCCTGGAAATATCTGTCTGAATTTGCAAGAACGTACCCGCAGAAATTTGGAGCCGTTTGACCGGAATGGGTCCAAAACTGGCGTTTTTTGCATCGGATGGGCCCCGCAATCACTCCGCAGCACTGACAGGGAGGCAATGAGAGAGTGAGAGAGGAGGAGGGCGGAGGAGGAGAGAAAAAAGCACTAACCACTCTTTTAGTCTTTATAATGGCTACTTTGGAGATAGTTTTTGAACGAGAAAAAACGCACCAAGAAGAGCCGCTTTCGCGCAGGTACGTTTTGGCAAATCCAGACAGATAATTCACTCAAATAGCTCCAGACAGCTGCAGAAGGCCCAAAAATCCGTTTTTTGCTGCAACTTGACTCATTGGACAACTTTGGCACAATAGCCTGGAAATATCTGTCTGAATTTGCAAGAACGCCCGCAATTCACTCCGCAGCACTGAGAGGGAGGCAATGAGAGAGTGAGAGAGGAGGAGGGGCGGAGGAGAGAGAAAAAAGCACTAACCACTCTTTTAGTCTTTATAATGGCTACTTTGGAGATAGTTTTTGAACGAGAAAAAACCGCACCAAGAAGAGCTGCTTTCGCGCAGGTACGTTTTGGCAAATCCAGACAGATAATTCAACGAAATAGCTCCAGACAGCTGCAGAAGGCCCAAAAAGCCGTTTTTCGCTGCAACTTGACTCATTGGACAACTTTGGCACAATAGCCTGGAAATATCTGTCTGAATTCGCAAGAACGTACCCGCAGAAATTTGGAGCCGTTTGACCGAATGGGTCCAAAAACTGGCGTTGTTTGCATCGGATGGGCCCGCAATCACTCCGCAGCACTGAGAGGAGGCAATGAGAGAGTGATGGAGGAGGAGGGGCGGAGGAGGAGAGAAAAAAGCACTAACCACTCTTTTAGTCTTTATAATGGCTACTTTGGAGATAGTTTTTGAAAGAGAAAAAACCGCACCAAGAAGAGCCGCTCGCGCAGGTACGTTTTGGCAAATCCAGACAGATAATTCAACGAAATAGCTCCAGACAGCTGCGAAGGCCCAAAAAGCCGTTTTTCGCTGCAACTTGACTCATGGACAACTTTGGCACAATAGCCTGGAAATATCTGTCTGAATTCGCAAGAACGTACCCGCAGAGAAATTTGGAGCCGTTTCCGGAATGGGTCCAAAACTGGCGTTGTTTGCATCGGATGGGCCCCGCAATCACTCCGCAGCACTGAGAGGGAGGCAATGAGAGAGTGAGAGAGGAGGAGGGGCGGAGGAGGAGAGAAAAAAGCACTAACCACTCTTTTAGTCTTTATAATGGCTACTTTGGAGATAGTTTTTGAACGAGAAAAAACCGCACCAAGAAGAGCTGCTTTCGCGCAGGTACGTTTTGGCAAATCCAGACAGATAATTCAACGAAATAGCTCCAGACAGCTGCAGAAGGCCCAAAAAGCCGTTTTTCGCTGCAACTTGACTCATTGGACAACTTTGGCACAATAGCCTGGAAATATCTGTCTGAATTCGCAAGAACGTACCCGCAGAAATTTGGAGCCGTTTGACCGGAATGGGTCCAAAACTGGCGTTGTTTGCATCGGATGGCCCCGCAATCACTCCGCAGCACTGAGAGGAGGCAATGAGAGAGTGAGAGAGGAGGAGGGGGAGGAGGAGAGAAAAAAGCACTAACCACTCTTTTAGTCTTTATAATGGCTACTTTGGAGATAGTTTTTGAACGAGAAAAAACCGCACCAAGAAGAGCTGCTTTCGCGCAGGTACGTTTTGGCAAATCCAGACAGATAATTCAACGAAATAGCTCCAGACAGCTGCAGAAGGCCCAAAAAGCCGTTTTTCGCTGCAACTTGACTCATTGGACAACTTTGGCACAATAGCCTGGAAATATCTGTCTGAATTCGCAAGAACGTACCCGCAGAAATTTGGAGCCGTTTGACCGGAATGGGTCCAAAACTGGCGTTGTTTGCATCGGATGGGCCCCGCAATCACTCCGCAGCACTGAGAGGAGGCAATGAGAGAGTGAGAGAGGAGGAGGGGCGGAGGAGGAGAGAAAAAAGCACTAACCACTCTTTTAGTCTTTATAATGGCTACTTTGGAGATAGTTTTTGAACGAGAAAAAACCGCACCAAGAAGAGCTGCTTTCGCGCAGGTACGTTTTGGCAAATCCAGACAGATAATTCAACGAAATAGCTCCAGACAGCTGCAGAAGCCCAAAAAGCCGTTTTTCGCTGCAACTTGACTCATTGGACAACTTTGGCACAATAGCCTGGAAATATCTGTCTGAATTCGCAAGAACGTACCCGCAGAAATTTGGAGCCGTTTGACGGAATGGGTCCAAAACTGGCGTTGTTTGCATCGGATGGGCCCCGCAATCACTCCGCAGCACTGAGAGGGAGGCAATGAGAGAGTGAGAGAGGAGGAGGGGCGGAGGAGGAGAGAAAAAAGCACTAACCACTCTTTTAGTCTTTATAATGGCTACTTTGGAGATAGTTTTTGAACGAGAAAAAACCGCACCAAGAAGAGCTG
Source organism: Pachyseris speciosa (assembly GCA_016490735.1). Classification (NCBI taxonomy): domain Eukaryota; kingdom Metazoa; phylum Cnidaria; class Anthozoa; order Scleractinia; family Pachyseridae; genus Pachyseris; species Pachyseris speciosa. The sequence goes on along the minus strand of JAEMWC010000547.1, from coordinate 465,545 downwards.
CTTTCGCGCAGGTACGTTTTGGCAAATCCAGACAGATAATTCAACGAAATAGCTCCAGACAGCTGCAGAAGGCCCAAAAAGCCGTTTTTCGCTGCAACTTGACTCATTGGACAACTTTGGCACAATAGCCTGGAAATATCTGTCTGAATTCGCAAGAACGTACCCGCAGAAATTGGAGCCGTTTGACCGGAATGGGTCCAAAACTGGCGTTTTTTGCATCGGATGGGCCGCAATCACTCCGCAGCACTGAGAGGGAGGCAATGAGAGAGTGAGAGAGGAGGGCGGAGGAGGAGAGAAAAAGCACTAACCACTCTTTTAGTCTTTATAATGGCTACTTTGGAGATAGTTTTGAACGAGAAAAAACCGCACCAAGAAGAGCTGCTTTCGCGCAGGTACGTTTTGGCAAATCCAGACAGATAACAACGAAATAGCTCCAGACAGCTGCAGAAGGCCCAAAAAGCCGTTTTTCGCTGCAACTGACTCATTGACAACTTTGACAAGACTGGAAATATAATTCACCGAAATAGCTCCAGACAGCTGCAGAAGGCCCAAAAAGCCGTTTTCGCTGCAACTTGACTCATTGGACAACTTTGGCACAATAGCCTGGAAATATCTGTCTGAATTCGCAAGAACGTACCCGCAGAAATTTGGAGCCGTTTGACCGGAATGGGTCCAAAACTGGCGTTGTTTGCATCGGATGGGCCCCGCAATCACTCCGCAGCACTGAGAGGGAGGCAATGAGAGAGTGAGAGAGGAGGAGGGGCGGAGAGGAGAGAAAAAAAGCACTAACCACTCTTTTAGTCTTTATAATGGCTACTTTGGAGATAGTTTTTGAACGAGAAAAAACCGCACCAAGAAGAGCTGCTTTCGCGCAGGTACGTTTTGGCAAATCCAGACAGATAATTCAACGAAATAGCTCCAGACAGCTGCAGAAGGCCCAAAAAGCCGTTTTTCGCTGCAACTTGACTCATTGGACAACTTTGGCACAATAGCCTGGAAATATCTGTCTGAATTCGCAAGAACGTACCCGCAGAAATTTGGAGCCGTTTGACCGGAATGGGTCCAAAACTGGCGTTGTTTGCATCGGATGGCCCCGCAATCACTCCGCAGCACTGAGAGGGAGGCAATGAGAGAGTGAGAGAGGAGGAGGGGCGGAGGAGGAGAGAAAAAGCACTAACCACTCTTTTAGTCTTTATAATGGCTACTTTGGAGATAGTTTTGAACGAGAAAAACCGCACCAAGAAGAGCTGCTTTCGCGCAGGTACGTTTTGGCAAATCCAGACAGATAATTCAACGAAATAGCTCCAGACAGCTGCAGAAGGCCCAAAAAGCCGTTTTTCGCTGCAACTTGACTCATTGGACAACTTTGGCACAATAGCCTGGAAATATCTGTCTGAATTCGCAAGAACGTACCCGCAGAAATTTGGAGCCGTTTGACCGGAATGGGTCCAAAACTGGCGTTGTTTGCATCGGATGGGCCCCGCAATCACTCCGCAGCACTGAGAGGAGGCAATGAGAGAGTGAGAGAGGAGGAGGGGCGGAGGAGGAGAGAAAAAAGCACTAACCACTCTTTTAGTCTTTATAATGGCTACTTTGGAGATAGTTTTTGAACGAGAAAAAACCGCACCAAGAAGAGCTGCTTTCGCGCAGGTACGTTTTGGCAAATCCAGACAGATAATTCAACGAAATAGCTCCAGACAGCTGCAGAAGGCCCAAAAAGCCGTTTTTCGCTGCAACTTGACTCATTGGACAACTTTGGCACAATAGCCTGGAAATATCTGTCTGAATTCGCAAGAACGTACCCGCAGAAATTTGGAGCCGTTTGACCGGAATGGGTCCAAAACTGGCGTTTTTGCATCGGATGGCCCGCAATCACTCCGCAGCACTGAGAGGGAGGCAATGAGAGAGTGAGAGAGGAGGAGGGGCGGAGGAGGAGAGAAAAAAGCACTAACCACTCTTTTAGTCTTTATAATGGCTACTTTGGAGATAGTTTTTGAACGAGAAAAAAACCGCAACAAGAAGAGCTGCTTTCGCGCAGGTACGTTTTGGCAAATCCAACAGATAATTCAACGAAATAGCTCCAGACAGCTGCAGAAGGCCCAAAAAGCCGTTTTTCGCTGCAACTTGACTCATTGGACAACTTGGCACAATAACTGGAAATAATTAATTCACGAAATAGCTCCAGACAGCTGCAGAAGGCCCAAAAAGCCGTTTTTCGCTGCAACTTGACTCATTGGACAACTTTGGCACAATAGCCTGGAAATATCTGTCTGAATTCGCAAGAACGTACCCGCAGAAATTTGGAGCCGTTTGACCGGAATGGGTCCAAAACTGGCGTTGTTTGCATCGGATGGGCCCCGCAATCACTCCGCAGCACTGAGAGGGAGGCAATGAGAGAGTGAGAGAGGAAGAGGGGCGGAGGAGGAGAGAAAAAAGCACTAACCACTCTTTTAGTCTTTATAATGGCTACTTTGGAGATAGTTTTTGAACGAGAAAAAACCGCACCAAGAAGAGCTGCTTTCGCGCAGGTACGTTTTTGGCAAATCCAGACAGATAATTCAACGAAATAGCTCCAGACAGCTGCAGAAGGCCCAAAAAGCCGTTTTTCGCTGCAACTTGACTCATTGGACAACTTTGGCACAATAGCCTGGAAATATCTGTCTGAATTCGCAAGAACGTACCCGCAGAAATTTGGAGCCGTTTGACCGGAATGGGTCCAAAACTGGCGTTGTTTTGCATCGGATGGGCCCGCAATCACTCCGCAGCACTGAGAGGGAGGCAATGAGAGAGTGAGAGAGGAGGAGGGGCGGAGGAGGAGAGAAAAAAGCACTAACCACTCTTTTAGTCTTTATAATGGCTACTTTGGAGATAGTTTTTGAACGAAAAAAACCGCACCAAGAAGAGCTGCTTTCGCGCAGGTACGTTTTGGCAAATCCAGACAGATAATTCAACGAAATAGCTCCAGACAGCTGCAGAAGGCCCAAAAAGCCGTTTTTCGCTGCAACTTGACTCATTGGACAACTTTGGCACAATAGCCTGGAAATATCTGTCTGAATTCGCAAGAACGTACCCGCAGAAATTTGGAGCCGTTTGACCGGAATGGGTCCAAAACTGGCGTTTTTTGCATCGGATGGGCCCCGCAATCACTCCGCAGCACTGAGAGGGAGGCAATGAGAGAGTGAGAGAGGAGGAGGGGCGGAGGAGGAGAAAAAAAAGCACTAACCACTCTTTTAGTCTTTATAATGGCTACTTTGGAGATAGTTTTTGAACGAGAAAAAACCGCAACAAGAAGAGCTGCTTTCGCGCAGGTACGTTGGCAAATCCAGACAGATAATTCAACGAAATAGCTCCAGACAGCTGCAGAAGGCCCAAAAAGCCGTTTTTCGCTGCAACTTGACTCATTGGACAACTTTGGCACAATACCTGGAAATAATTAATTCACCGAAATAGCTCCAGACAGCTGCAGAAGGCCCAAAAAGCCGTTTTTCGCTGCAACTTGACTCATTGGACAACTTTGGCACAATAGCCTGGAAATATCTGTCTGAATTCGCAAGAACGTACCCGCAGAAATTTGGAGCCGTTTGACCGGAATGGGTCCAAAACTGGCGTTGTTTGCATCGGATGGGCCCCGCAATCACTCCGCAGCACTGAGAGGGAGGCAATGAGAGAGTGAGAGAGGAAGTGGGGCGGAGGAGGAGAGAAAAAAGCACTAACCACTCTTTTAGTCTTTATAATGGCTACTTTGGAGATAGTTTTTGAACGAGAAAAAACCGCACCAAGAAGAGCTGCTTTCGCGCAGGTACGTTTTGGCAAATCCAGACAGATAATTCAACGAAATAGCTCCAGACAGCTGCAGAAGGCCCAAAAAGCCGTTTTTTCGCTGCAACTTGACTCATTGGACAACTTTGGCACAATAGCCTGGAAATATCTGTCTGAATTCGCAAGAACGTACCCGCAGAAATTTGGAGCCGTTTGACCGGAATGGGTCCAAAACTGGCGTTGTTTGCATCGGATGGGCCCCGCAATCACTCCGCAGCACTGAGAGGGAGGCAATGAGAGAGTGAGAGAGGAGGAGGGGGCGGAGGAGGAGAGAAAAAAGCACTAACCACTCTTTTAGTCTTTATAATGGCTACTTTGGAGATAGTTTTTGAACGAGAAAAAACCGCACCAAGAAGAGCTGCTTTCGCGCAGGTACGTTTTGGCAAATCCAGACAGATAATTCAACGAAATAGCTCCAGACAGCTGCAGAAGGCCCAAAAAGCCGTTTTTCGCTGCAACTTGACTCATTGGACAACTTTGGCACAATAGCCTGGAAATATCTGTCTGAATTCGCAAGAACGTACCCGCAGAAATTTGGAGCCGTTTGACCGGAATGGGTCCAAAACTGGCGTTGTTTGCATCGGATGGGCCCCGCAATCACTCCGCAGCACTGAGAGGGAGGCAATGAGAGAGTGAGAGAGGAGGAGGGGCGGAGGAGGAGAGAAAAAAGCACTAACCACTCTTTTAGTCTTTATAATGGCTACTTTGGAGATAGTTTTTGAACGAGAAAAAACCGCACCAAGAAGAGCTGCTTTCGCGCAGGTACGTTTTGGCAAATCCAGACAGATAATTCAACGAAATAGCTCCAGACAGCTGCAGAAGGCCCAAAAAGCCGTTTTTCGCTGCAACTTGACTCATTGGACAACTTTGGCACAATAGCCTGGAAATATCTGTCTGAATTCGCAAGAACGTACCCGCAGAAATTAGGAGCCGTTTGACCGGAATGGGTCCAAAACTGGCGTTTTTTGCATCGGATGGGCCCCGCAATCACTCCGCAGCACTGAGAGGGAGGCAATGAGAGAGTGAGAGAGGAGGTGGGGCGGAGGAGGAGAGAAAAAAGCACTAACCACTCTTTTAGTCTTTATAATGGCTACTTTGGAGATAGTTTTTGAACGAGAAAAAACCGCAACAAGAAGAGCTGCTTTCGCGCAGGTACGTTTTGGCAAATCCAGACAGATAATTCAACGAAATAGCTCCAGACAGCTGCAGAAGGCCCAAAAGCCGTTTTTTCGCTGCAACTTGACTCATTGGACAACTTTGGCACAATAACCTGGAAATAATTAATTCACCGAAATAGCTCCAGACAGCTGCAGAAGGCCCAAAAAGCCGTTTTTCGCTGCAACTTGACTCATTGGACAACTTTGGCACAATAGCCTGGAAATATCTGTCTGAATTCGCAAGAACGTACCCGCAGAAATTTGGAGCCGTTTGACCGGAATGGGTCCAAAACTGGCGTTGTTTGCATCGGATGGGCCCCGCAATCACTCCGCAGCACTGAGAGGGAGGCAATGAGAGAGTGAGAGAGGAAGGGGGCGGAGGAGGAGAGAAAAAAGCACTAACCACTCTTTTAGTCTTTATAATGGCTACTTTGGAGATAGTTTTTGAACGAGAAAAAACCGCACCAAGAAGAGCTGCTTTCGCGCAGGTACGTTTTGGCAAATCCAGACAGATAATTCAACGAAATAGCTCCAGACAGCTGCAGAAGGCCCAAAAAGCCGTTTTTCGCTGCAACTTGACTCATTGGACAACTTTGGCACAATAGCCTGGAAATATCTGTCTGAATTCGCAAGAACGTACCCGCAGAAATTTGGAGCCGTTTGACCGGAATGGGTCCAAAACTGGCGTTGTTTGCATCGGATGGGCCCCGCAATCACTCCGCAGCACTGAGAGGGAGGCAATGAGAGAGTGAGAGAGGAGGAGGGGCGGCGGAGGAGGAGAGAAAAAAAGCACTAACCACTCTTTTAGTCTTTATAATGGCTACTTTGGAGATAGTTTTTGAACGAGAAAAAACCGCACCAAGAAGAGCTGCTTTCGCGCAGGTACGTTTTGGCAAATCCAGACAGATAATTCAACGAAATAGCTCCAGACAGCTGCAGAAGGCCCAAAAAGCCGTTTTTTCGCTGCAACTTGACTCATTGGACAACTTTGGCACAATAGCCTGGAAATATCTGTCTGAATTCGCAAGAACGTACCCGCAGAAATTTGGAGCCGTTTGACCGGAATGGGTCCAAAACTGGCGTTGTTTGCATCGGATGGGCCCCGCAATCACTCCGCAGCACTGAGAGGGAGGCAATGAGAGAGTGAGAGAGGAGGAGGGGCGGAGGAGGAGAGAAAAAAGCACTAACCACTCTTTTAGTCTTTATAATGGCTACTTTGGAGATAGTTTTTGAACGAGAAAAAACCGCACCAAGAAGAGCTGCTTTCGCGCAGGTACGTTTTGGCAAATCCAGAAAGATAATTCAACGAAATAGCTCCAGACAGCTGCAGAAGGCCCAAAAAGCCGTTTTTCGCTGCAACTTGACTCATTGGACAACTTTGGCACAATAGCCTGGAAATATCTGTCTGAATTCGCAAGAACGTACCCGCAGAAATTTGGAGCCGTTTGACCGGAATGGGTCCAAAACTGGCGTTTTTGCATCGGATGGGCCCCGCAATCACTCCGCAGCACTGAGAGGGAGGCAATGAGAGAGTGAGAGAGGAGTGGGGCGGAGGAGGAGAGAAAAAAGCACTAACCACTCTTTTAGTCTTTATAATGGCTACTTTGGAGATAGTTTTTGAACGAGAAAAAACCGCAACAAGAAGAGCTGCTTTCGCGCAGGTACGTTTTGGCAAATCCAGACAGATAATTCAACGAAATAGCTCCAGACAGCTGCAGAAGGCCCAAAAAGCCGTTTTTCGCTGCAACTTGACTCATTGGACAACTTTGGCACAATACCTGGAAATAATTAATTCACGAAATAGCTCCAGACAGCTGCAGAAGCCCAAAAAGCCGTTTTTCGCTGCAACTTGACTCATTGGACAACTTTGGCACAATAGCCTGGAAATATCTGTCTGAATTCGCAAGAACGTACCCGCAGAAATTTGGAGCCGTTTGACCGGAATGGGTCCAAAACTGGCGTTTTTGCATCGGATGGGCCCGCAATCACTCCGCAGCACTGAGAGGGAGGCAATGAGAGAGTGAGAGAGGAGGGGGCGGAGGAGAGAGAAAAAAGCACTAACCACTCTTTTAGTCTTTATAATGGCTACTTTGGAGATAGTTTTTGAACGAGAAAAAACCGCACCAAGAAGAGCTGCTTTCGCGCAGGTACGTTTTGGCAAATCCAGACAGATAATTCAACGAAATAGCTCCAGACAGCTGCAGAAGGCCCAAAAAGCCGTTTTTCGCTGCAACTTGACTCATTGGACAACTTTGGCACAATAGCCTGGAAATATCTGTCTGAATTCGCAAGAACGTACCCGCAGAAATTTGGAGCCGTTTGACCGGAATGGGTCCAAAACTGGCGTTGTTTGCATCGGATGGGCCCCGCAATCACTCCGCAGCACTGAGAGGGAGGCAATGAGAGAGTGAGAGAGGAGGAGGGGCGGAGGAGGAGAGAAAAAAAGCACTAACCACTCTTTTAGTCTTTATAATGGCTACTTTGGAGATAGTTTTTGAACGAGAAAAACCGCACCAAGAAGAGCTGCTTTCGCGCAGGTACGTTTTGGCAAATCCAGACAGATAATTCAACGAAATAGCTCCAGACAGCTGCAGAAGGCCCAAAAAGCCGTTTTTCGCTGCAACTTGACTCATTGGACAACTTTGGCACAATAGCCTGGAAATATCTGTCTGAATTCGCAAGAACGTACCCGCAGAAATTTGGAGCCGTTTGACCGGAATGGGTCCAAAACTGGCGTTGTTTGCATCGGATGGGCCCCGCAATCACTCCGCAGCACTGAGAGGGAGGCAATGAGAGAGTGAGAGAGGAGGAGGGGCGGAGGAGGAGAGAAAAAAGCACTAACCACTCTTTTAGTCTTTATAATGGCTACTTTGGAGATAGTTTTTGAACGAGAAAAAACCGCACCAAGAAGAGCTGCTTTCGCGCAGGTACGTTTTGGCAAATCCAGACAGATAATTCACGAAATAGCTCCAGACAGCTGCAGAAGGCCCAAAAAGCCGTTTTTCGCTGCAACTTGACTCATTGGACAACTTTGGCACAATAGCCTGGAAATATCTGTCTGAATTCGCAAGAACGTACCCGCAGAAATTTGGAGCCGTTTGACCGGAATGGGTCCAAAACTGGCGTTTTTGCATCGGATGGGCCCCGCAATCACTCCGCAGCACTGAGAGGGAGGCAATGAGAGAGTGAGAGAGGAGGAGGGGCGGAGGAGGAGAGAAAAAAGCACTAACCACTCTTTTAGTCTTTATAATGGCTACTTTGGAGATAGTTTTTGAACGAGAAAAAACCGCACCAAGAAGAGCTGCTTTCGCGCAGGTACGTTTTGGCAAATCCAGACAGATAATTCAACGAAATAGCTCCAGACAGCTGCAGAAGGCCCAAAAAGCCGTTTTTCGCTGCAACTTGACTCATTGGACAACTTTGGCACAATAGCCTGGAAATATCTGTCTGAATTCGCAAGAACGTACCCGCAGAAATTTGGAGCCGTTTGACCGGAATGGGTCCAAAACTGGCGTTTTTTGCATCGGATGGGCCCCGCAATCACTCCGCAGCACTGAGAGGGAGGCAATGAGAGAGTGAGAGAGGAGGAGGGGCGGAGGAGGAGAGAAAAAAGCACTAACCACTCTTTTAGTCTTTATAATGGCTACTTTGGAGATAGTTTTTGAACGAGAAAAAACCGCAACAAGAAGAGCTGCTTTCGCGCAGGTACGTTTTGGCAAATCCAGACAGATAATTCAACGAAATAGCTCCAGACAGCTGCAGAAGGCCCAAAAAGCCGTTTTTCGCTGCAACTTGACTCATTGGACAACTTTGGCACAATACCTGGAAATAATTAATTCACCGAAATAGCTCCAGACAGCTGCAGAAGGCCCAAAAAGCCGTTTTTCGCTGCAACTTGACTCATTGGACAACTTTGGCACAATAGCCTGGAAATATCTGTCTGAATTCGCAAGAACGTACCCGCAGAAATTTGGAGCCGTTTGACCGGAATGGGTCCAAAACTGGCGTTGTTTGCATCGGATGGGCCCCGCAATCACTCCGCAGCACTGAGAGGGAGGCAATGAGAGAGTGAGAGAGGAAGGGCGGAGGAGGAGAGAAAAAAGCACTAACCACTCTTTTAGTCTTTATAATGGCTACTTTGGAGATAGTTTTTGAACGAGAAAAAACCGCACCAAGAAGAGCTGCTTTCGCGCAGGTACGTTTTGGCAAATCCAGACAGATAATTCACGAAATAGCTCCAGACAGCTGCAGAAGGCCCAAAAAGCCGTTTTTCGCTGCAACTTGACTCATTGGACAACTTTGGCACAATAGCCTGGAAATATCTGTCTGAATTCGCAAGAACGTACCCGCAGAAATTTGGAGCCGTTTGACCGGAATGGGTCCAAAACTGGCGTTGTTTGCATCGGATGGGCCCCGCAATCACTCCGCAGCACTGAGAGGGAGGCAATGAGAGAGTGAGAGAGGAGGAGGGGCGGAGGAGGAGAGAAAAAAGCACTAACCACTCTTTTAGTCTTTATAATGGCTACTTTGGAGATAGTTTTTGAACGAGAAAAAACCGCACCAAGAAGAGCTGCTTTCGCGCAGGTACGTTTTGGCAAATCCAGACAGATAATTCAACGAAATAGCTCCAGACAGCTGCAGAAGGCCCAAAAAGCCGTTTTTCGCTGCAACTTGACTCATTGGACAACTTTGGCACAATAGCCTGGAAATATCTGTCTGAATTCGCAAGAACGTACCCGCAGAAATTTGGAGCCGTTTGACCGGAATGGGTCCAAAACTGGCGTTGTTTGCATCGGATGGGCCCCGCAATCACTCCGCAGCACTGAGAGGGAGGCAATGAGAGAGAGAGAGAGGAGGGGCGGAGGAGGAGAGAAAAAAGCACTAACCACTCTTTTAGTCTTTATAATGGCTACTTTGGAGATAGTTTTTGAACGAGAAAAAACCGCACCAAGAAGAGCTGCTTTCGCGCAGGTACGTTTTGGCAAATCCAGACAGATAATTCAACGAAATAGCTCCAGACAGCTGCAGAAGGCCCAAAAAGCCGTTTTTCGCTGCAACTTGACTCATTGGACAACTTTGGCACAATAGCCTGGAAATATCTGTCTGAATTCGCAAGAACGTACCCGCAGAAATTTGGAGCCGTTTGACCGGAATGGGTCCAAAACTGGCGTTGTTTGCATCGGATGGGCCCCGCAATCACTCCGCAGCACTGAGAGGGAGGCAATGAGAGAGTGAGAGAGGAGGAGGGGCGGAGGAGGAGAGAAAAAAGCACTAACCACTCTTTTAGTCTTTATAATGGCTACTTTGGAGATAGTTTTTGAACGAGAAAAAACCGCACCAAGAAGAGCTGCTTTCGCGCAGGTACGTTTTGGCAAATCCAGACAGATAATTCAACGAAATAGCTCCAGACAGCTGCAGAAGGCCCAAAAAGCCGTTTTTCGCTGCAACTTGACTCATTGGACAACTTTGGCACAATAGCCTGGAAATATCTGTCTGAATTCGCAAGAACGTACCCGCAGAAATTTGGAGCCGTTTGACCGGAATGGGTCCAAAACTGGCGTTGTTTGCATCGGATGGGCCCCGCAATCACTCCGCAGCACTGAGAGGGAGGCAATGAGAGAGAGAGAGAGGAGGTGGGGCGGAGGAGGAGAGAAAAAAGCACTAACCACTCTTTTAGTCTTTATAATGGCTACTTTGGAGATAGTTTTTGAACGAGAAAAAACCGCACCAAGAAGAGCTGCTTTCGCGCAGGTACGTTTTGGCAAATCCAGACAGATAATTCAACGAAATAGCTCCAGACAGCTGCAGAAGGCCCAAAAAGCCGTTTTTCGCTGCAACTTGACTCATTGGACAACTTTGGCACAATAGCCTGGAAATATCTGTCTGAATTCGCAAGAACGTACCCGCAGAAATTTGGAGCCGTTTGACCGGAATGGGTCCAAAACTGGCGTTGTTTGCATCGGATGGGCCCCGCAATCACTCCGCAGCACTGAGAGGGAGGCAATGAGAGAGTGAGAGAGGAGGAGGGGCGGAGGAGGAGAGAAAAAAGCACTAACCACTCTTTTAGTCTTTATAATGGCTACTTTGGAGATAGTTTTTGAACGAGAAAAAACCGCACCAAGAAGAGCTGCTTTCGCGCAGGTACGTTTTGGCAAATCCAGACAGATAATTCAACGAAATAGCTCCAGACAGCTGCAGAAGGCCCAAAAAGCCGTTTTTCGCTGCAACTTGACTCATTGGACAACTTTGGCACAATAGCCTGGAAATATCTGTCTGAATTCGCAAGAACGTACCCGCAGAAATTTGGAGCCGTTTGACCGGAATGGGTCCAAAACTGGCGTTGTTTGCATCGGATGGGCCCCGCAATCACTTCCGCAGCACTGAGAGGGAGGCAATGAGAGAGAGAGAGAGGAGGTGGGGCGGAGGAGGAGAGAAAAAAGCACTAACCACTCTTTTAGTCTTTATAATGGCTACTTTGGAGATAGTTTTTGAACGAGAAAAAACCGCAACAAGAAGAGCTGCTTTCGCGCAGGTACGTTTTGGCAAATCCAGACAGATAATTCAACGAAATAGCTCCAGACAGCTGCAGAAGGCCCAAAAAGCCGTTTTTCGCTGCAACTTGACTCATTGGACAACTTTGGCACAATAGCCTGGAAATAATTAATTCACCGAAATAGCTCCAGACAGCTGCAGAAGGCCCAAAAAGCCGTTTTTCGCTGCAACTTGACTCATTGGACAACTTTGGCACAATAGCCTGGAAATATCTGTCTGAATTCGCAAGAACGTACCCGCAGAAATTTGGAGCCGTTTGACCGGAATGGGTCCAAAACTGGCGTTGTTTGCATCGGATGGGCCCCGCAATCACTCCGCAGCACTGAGAGGGAGGCAATGAGAGAGTGAGAGAGGAGGTGGGGCGGAGGAGGAGAGAAAAAAGCACTAACCACTCTTTTAGTCTTTATAATGGCTACTTTGGAGATAGTTTTTGAACGAGAAAAAACCGCACCAAGAAGAGCTGCTTTCGCGCAGGTACGTTTTGGCAAATCCAGACAGATAATTCAACGAAATAGCTCCAGACAGCTGCAGAAGGCCCAAAAAGCCGTTTTTCGCTGCAACTTGACTCATTGGACAACTTTGGCACAATAGCCTGGAAATATCTGTCTGAATTCGCAAGAACGTACCCGCAGAAATTTGGAGCCGTTTGACCGGAATGGGTCCAAAACTGGCGTTGTTTGCATCGGATGGGCCCCGCAATCACTCCGCAGCACTGAGAGGGAGGCAATGAGAGAGTGAGAGAGGAGGGGGGCGGAGGAGGAGAGAAAAAAGCACTAACCACTCTTTTAGTCTTTATAATGGCTACTTTGGAGATAGTTTTTGAACGAGAAAAAACCGCACCAAGAAGAGCTGCTTTCGCGCAGGTACGTTTTGGCAAATCCAGACAGATAATTCAACGAAATAGCTCCAGACAGCTGCAGAAGGCCCAAAAAGCCGTTTTTTCGCTGCAACTTGACTCATTGGACAACTTTGGCACAATAGCCTGGAAATATCTGTCTGAATTCGCAAGAACGTACCCGCAGAAATTTGGAGCCGTTTGACCGGAATGGGTCCAAAACTGGCGTTGTTTGCATCGGATGGGCCCCGCAATCACTCCGCAGCACTGAGAGGGAGGCAATGAGAGAGTGAGAGAGGAGGAGGGGCGGAGGAGGAGAGAAAAAAGCACTAACCACTCTTTTAGTCTTTATAATGGCTACTTTGGAGATAGTTTTTGAACGAGAAAAAACCGCACCAAGAAGAGCTGCTTTCGCGCAGGTACGTTTTGGCAAATCCAGACAGATAATTCAACGAAATAGCTCCAGACAGCTGCAGAAGGCCCAAAAAGCCGTTTTTCGCTGCAACTTGACTCATTGGACAACTTTGGCACAATAGCCTGGAAATATCTGTCTGAATTCGCAAGAACGTACCCGCAGAAATTTGGAGCCGTTTGACCGGAATGGGTCCAAAACTGGCGTTGTTTGCATCGGATGGGCCCCGCAATCACTCCGCAGCACTGAGAGGGAGGCAATGAGAGAGTGAGAGAGGAGGAGGGGCGGAGGAGGAGAGAAAAAAGCACTAACCACTCTTTTAGTCTTTATAATGGCTACTTTGGAGATAGTTTTTGAACGAGAAAAAACCGCACCAAGAAGAGCTGCTTTCGCGCAGGTACGTTTTGGCAAATCCAGACAGATAATTCAACGAAATAGCTCCAGACAGCTGCAGAAGGCCCAAAAAGCCGTTTTTCGCTGCAACTTGACTCATTGGACAACTTTGGCACAATAGCCTGGAAATATCTGTCTGAATTCGCAAGAACGTACCCGCAGAAATTTGGAGCCGTTTGACCGGAATGGGTCCAAAACTGGCGTTGTTTGCATCGGATGGGCCCCGCAATCACTCCGCAGCACTGAGAGGGAGGCAATGAGAGAGTGAGAGAGGAGGAGGGGCGGAGGAGGAGAGAAAAAAGCACTAACCACTCTTTTAGTCTTTATAATGGCTACTTTGGAGATAGTTTTTGAACGAGAAAAAACCGCACCAAGAAGAGCTGCTTTCGCGCAGGTACGTTTTGGCAAATCCAGACAGATAATTCAACGAAATAGCTCCAGACAGCTGCAGAAGGCCCAAAAAGCCGTTTTTCGCTGCAACTTGACTCATTGGACAACTTTGGCACAATAGCCTGGAAATATCTGTCTGAATTCGCAAGAACGTACCCGCAGAAATTAGGAGCCGTTTGACCGGAATGGGTCCAAAACTGGCGTTTTTTGCATCGGATGGGCCCCGCAATCACTCCGCAGCACTGAGAGGGAGGCAATGAGAGAGTGAGAGAGGAGGTGGGGCGGAGGAGGAGAGAAAAAAGCACTAACCACTCTTTTAGTCTTTATAATGGCTACTTTGGAGATAGTTTTTGAACGAGAAAAAACCGCAACAAGAAGAGCTGCTTTCGCGCAGGTACGTTTTGGCAAATCCAGACAGATAATTCAACGAAATAGCTCCAGACAGCTGCAGAAGGCCCAAAAAGCCGTTTTTCGCTGCAACTTGACTCATTGGACAACTTTGGCACAATAACCTGGAAATAATTAATTCACCGAAATAGCTCCAGACAGCTGCAGAAGGCCCAAAAAGCCGTTTTTCGCTGCAACTTGACTCATTGGACAACTTTGGCACAATAGCCTGGAAATATCTGTCTGAATTCGCAAGAACGTACCCGCAGAAATTTGGAGCCGTTTGACCGGAATGGGTCCAAAACTGGCGTTGTTTGCATCGGATGGGCCCCGCAATCACTCCGCAGCACTGAGAGGGAGGCAATGAGAGAGTGAGAGAGGAAGTGGGGCGGAGGAGGAGAGAAAAAAGCACTAACCACTCTTTTAGTCTTTATAATGGCTACTTTGGAGATAGTTTTTGAACGAGAAAAAACCGCACCAAGAAGAGCTGCTTTCGCGCAGGTACGTTTTGGCAAATCCAGACAGATAATTCAACGAAATAGCTCCAGACAGCTGCAGAAGGCCCAAAAAGCCGTTTTTCGCTGCAACTTGACTCATTGGACAACTTTGGCACAATAGCCTGGAAATATCTGTCTGAATTCGCAAGAACGTACCCGCAGAAATTTGGAGCCGTTTGACCGGAATGGGTCCAAAACTGGCGTTGTTTGCATCGGATGGGCCCCGCAATCACTCCGCAGCACTGAGAGGGAGGCAATGAGAGAGTGAGAGAGGAGGAGGGGCGGAGGAGGAGAGAAAAAAGCACTAACCACTCTTTTAGTCTTTATAATGGCTACTTTGGAGATAGTTTTTGAACGAGAAAAAACCGCACCAAGAAGAGCTGCTTTCGCGCAGGTACGTTTTGGCAAATCCAGACAGATAATTCAACGAAATAGCTCCAGACAGCTGCAGAAGGCCCAAAAAGCCGTTTTTCGCTGCAACTTGACTCATTGGACAACTTTGGCACAATAGCCTGGAAATATCTGTCTGAATTCGCAAGAACGTACCCGCAGAAATTTGGAGCCGTTTGACCGGAATGGGTCCAAAACTGGCGTTGTTTGCATCGGATGGGCCCCGCAATAACTCCGCAGCACTGAGAGGGAGGCAATAAGAGAGTGAGAGAGGAGGAGGGGCGGAGGAGGAGAGAAAAAAGCACTAACCACTCTTTTAGTCTTTATAATGGCTACTTTGGAGATAGTTTTTGAACGAGAAAAAACCGCACCAAGAAGAGCTGCTTTCGCGCAGGTACGTTTTGGCAAATCCAGACAGATAATTCAACGAAATAGCTCCAGACAGCTGCAGAAGGCCCAAAAAGCCGTTTTTCGTTGCAACTTGACTCATTGGACAACTTTGGCACAATAGCCTGGAAATATCTGTCTGAATTCGCAAGAACGTACCCGCAGAAATTTGGAGCCGTTTGACCGGAATGGGTCCAAAACTGGCGTTGTTTGCATCGGATGGGCCCCGCAATAACTCCGCAGCACTGAGAGGGAGGCAATGAGAGAGTGAGAGAGGAGGAGGGGCGGAGGAGGAGAGAAAAAAGCACTAACCACTCTTTTAGTCTTTATAATGGCTACTTTGGAGATAGTTTTTGAACGAGAAAAAACCGCACCAAGAAGAGCCGCTTTCGCGCAGGTACGTTTTGGCAAATCCAGACAGATAATTCAACGAAATAGCTCCAGACAGCTGCAGAAGGCCCAAAAAGCCGTTTTTCGCTGCAACTTGACTCATTGGACAACTTTGGCACAATAGCCTGGAAATATCTGTCTGAATTCGCAAGAACGTACCCGCAGAAATTTGGAGCCGTTTGACCGGAATGGGTCCAAAACTGGCGTTTTTTGCATCGGATGGGCCCCGCAATCACTCCGCAGCACTGAGAGGGAGGCAATGAGAGAGTGAGAGAGGAGGTGGGGCGGAGGAGGAGAGAAAAAAGCACTAACCACTCTTTTAGTCTTTATAATGGCTACTTTGGAGATAGTTTTTGAACGAGAAAAAACCGCACCAAGAAGAGCTGCTTTCGCGCAGGTACGTTTTGGCAAATCCAGACAGATAATTCAACGAAATAGCTCCAGACAGCTGCAGAAGGCCCAAAAAGCCGTTTTTCGCTGCAACTTGACTCATTGGACAACTTTGGCACAATAGCCTGGAAATAATTAATTCACCGAAATAGCTCCAGACAGCTGCAGAAGGCCCAAAAAGCCGTTTTTTCGCTGCAACTTGACTCATTGGACAACTTTGGCACAATAGCCTGGAAATATCTGTCTGAATTCGCAAGAACGTACCCGCAGAAATTTGGAGCCGTTTGACCGGAATGGGTCCAAAACTGGCGTTGTTTGCATCGGATGGGCCCCGCAATCACTCCGCAGCACTGAGAGGGAGGCAATGAGAGAGTGAGAGAGGAGGTGGGGCGGAGGAGGAGAGAAAAAAGCACTAACCACTCTTTTAGTCTTTATAATGGCTACTTTGGAGATAGTTTTTGAACGAGAAAAAACCGCACCAAGAAGAGCTGCTTTCGCGCAGGTACGTTTTGGCAAATCCAGACAGATAATTCAACGAAATAGCTCCAGACAGCTGCAGAAGGCCCAAAAAGCCGTTTTTCGCTGCAACTTGACTCATTGGACAACTTTGGCACAATAGCCTGGAAATATCTGTCTGAATTCGCAAGAACGTACTCGCAGAAATTTGGAGCCGTTTGACCGGAATGGGTCCAAAACTGGCGTTTTTTGCATCGGATGGGCCCCGCAATCACTCCGCAGCACTGAGAGGGAGGCAATGAGAGAGTGAGAGAGGAGGAGGGGCGGAGGAGGAGAGAAAAAAGCACTAACCACTCTTTTAGTCTTTATAATGGCTACTTTGGAGATAGTTTTTGAACGAGAAAAAACCGCACCAAGAAGAGCTGCTTTCGCGCAGGTACGTTTTGGCAAATCCAGACAGATAATTCAACGAAATAGCTCCAGACAGCTGCAGAAGGCCCAAAAAGCCGTTTTTCGCTGCAACTTGACTCATTGGACAACTTTGGCACAATAGCCTGGAAATATCTGTCTGAATTCGCAAGAACGTACCCGCAGAAATTTGGAGCCGTTTGACCGGAATGGGTCCAAAACTGGCGTTTTTTGCATCGGATGGGCCCCGCAATCACCCCGCAGCACTGAGAGGGAGGCAATGAGAGAGTGAGAGAGGAGGAGGGGCGGAGGAGGAAAGAAAAAAGCACTAACCACTCTTTTAGTCTTTATAATGGCTACTTTGGAGATAGTTTTTGAACGAGAAAAAACCGCACCAAGAAGAGCCGCTTTCGCGCAGGTACGTTTTGGCAAATCCAGACAGATATATATATATATATAAAAGAGAAAATATGGGTAATTAGGCCGTCTATTTACAAAAATTACAGCTGCAGTCATAAGAAGATGATAATTGTATTTCCCACAGATACCATAAATCTCAATTTAGATAATAAAATTCCGTGGTCGACTGTATCAAATGCCTCCTTTAAGTCTAAGAAAACAAAGGCATTTACATTTCCTTGGTCGATGTTATAAGCCCAACTATTTGTAGCCTCGAGCAAAGCTGTGGCTGTCGAATGAAACGATCGAAAACCTGATTGATGAATAGAGATCAAGTTATTTTCAGAAAGGTATGCATAAAGTTGATCATAGATAATCCTTTCAAATACCTTAGCCACAATGGGAATAATTGAAATTGGACGATGATTATTAATGTCAACTCGTTCGCCCTGTTTATACAAAGGAATAACTTTAGAACATTTCCACTCCTCAGGGAAAATACCAGTCAATATTGATCGATTAAAGATTTCACAAAGGGAGTGCGAGATTAAATCAGAGCACTCCCTAAGGAGCCTCGCAGATATTTTGTCCAAACCAGTTGCCTTTGATTTGCATAATTTGGACAAAAGAGAACGGACTTTATTGTTGTCAGTAGGTTGAATTTCAAACATCTTATCTGTTTTTGTAAGGTATTTTAAATGACTGTCAATAGTATTCTGGTCGGAGCGTATCTCATTGGCAAGTGTTTGCCAATGGATGAGAAATGTTCATTGAAGGCATCAGAAAGCTGTTGCGAATTCGATATTTAATGACCATCGACCTTAACTTCCTTTACAGATAGATTGCTAGATTTCTTATTTGTTAGTTCATTGATAATTTGCCAAGTCTTAGGAGAATTTCCCTTACTATCGAGAAAAGCATTTTTAAAATATGATTCTTTGGCCGTCTTGATTTTGCCGTTTACTTGATTTCGAATTTTCCTACAATTCACCCAATCATTGGCATCATTAGATATCATTGCTCTCCTCTTCAAATTGTCTCTTTCGTGCATCCATTTCTTGAGCTGATGTGTAATCCACGGGGACTTCGACGAACGAATGCGTTTTGCTCGAATGGGAGCATGTTGGTCAACAACTGTGAGAAATCTAGTTTTCCATGCGATCCAAATATCATTTGGATCATGTAAGTCCAAGATATCGTCCCAATAAAGGGAGGAAATGTCGTTGCGGAAGCATTCAGAGTTAAAGTTTTTGAATTTTCTATATGTTACGGATTTATGGCCATTAAAAATGTGATGGTCAATGGAAAGTTTACGATAAGCGTAAACGAGACTATGGTCACTAATGCTAACATGAGAGACCCCAGAACAAACAACTCTATCGAGCCGATTTGTAAATATCACATCGATTAGAGTTGAAGTTAAACTGGTAATACGTGTAGGTTCATCAATCAGCTGGTGGAGTCCATGAACGTCAGCTATGCTTGTCAGCAAACTTGTGTTAAGATATGTAAAGGCTGAAGTGTAGTTGAGTATGTAATACCCCAGATAATTATACCATAAGTCAGAAATGGGTAGATTAAAGAGTAGTAAAAATTAGTAAGAATATCAGTATTAACATAATGGCGAAGCTTAGACAAGATGCCTACACTTCTTTTAATTTTCTTTACAATACACGCAATTTGAGGTTTCCAGGATAAATATGAATCAGCTAAAATTCTTAGGTATTTAATACAGGAATCCTGTTGCAGCTGTTTCCCATTTAAAGTTAGGTGTAAGTTGAAGTTAGTTTCCTTTGAGGAGGATGAAAGATTACAAAACTGGTTTTTTCTATATTGAGAGAAAGTTTATTTGCACAAAGCCAGGAATTAACATTAGAGAGTTCATTGTTAATACTTGCCTGTGGAGAGGTGAGATTTTTATGTTTGCAGGATAAATTCGTGTCATTTAGCAAATAAATGGCAATAAAAAACTTTAGAGCAATGGTGAAAGTCATTAATATATAACAAGAAAAGGATTGGTCCAAGGACTGACCCCTGAGGAACGCCGCATGAAATATTGACAGAGGTAGAAGTTACACCATTTACAGTGACTGTTTGCAGACGATTTGCAAGATATGAGCTAAACCACTGATTTGCAATCCCACGTATGCCATAGAACTCCAGCTGTTGTAACAATATCTCATGATTTATGGTATCAAATGCCTTACTGAAATCTAAAAATATACCACAAGAAAAATCCCTCTCATCAATTGCCCTTTGAATTTTATAAACAATACTAAGGATAGCATGATCAGTGGAATGCTTAGCCCTAAAACCAAACTGGTTATCAAAAAACACTTTTTTCTTTTCAAGGAAATCAACTAATCTATTGCACATAAGTTTTTCAAGCAATTTATTAAAAACAGACAGCAAGGAGATTGGTCGATAATTGGATAGACAAGTCTGGGATCCCTTTTTATGGACTGGGATTACATGCTAATTTAAAGTTGTCTGGCACTGTACCAGTCTCAAAGGAGGCATTGAACAAAACCTCTAGAGGCTTGGATACAACAGCTTTCAAAATTTTGAGAATAGTGACAGGTATACTAAAAGGACCAGTGGCTTTGATAGATTTCAGTTTAGTAATTTCAGATTCAATTTCCTCTGCTGTTGTAGGAGAAATAAAAAAAATAAAAAAAACTAGTACAAAAGTCGGACCGGATCAACTCGGACCGCCAGTCCGGGTCGGATCAACTCGGATTGACTCGGATCGTCTCGGATCATGAAAACAACATCAAATTAAATGAAATTGAAACTTTTACCCATTTGAATGTTAAAATTCCGGTCAAAAATTGGCCAGATTAAGAAAGACTCGCGACGTTTCTCAGTGTCGTGCTGTGTAGTCAAGGCGCCATTCTAAGTCCCAGTTCCTCTCGGACTCGTCTGGTGTTGATCCATGCCTGATCCCGAAATTAATCCGAACTATAAATAGCAGAAAAAAGAAGTCAAAATCAAATACTCTTCATATCAGCCCGGTTCCCGAGATCTCGCCACTAAATGCTTTGTAAAAATTTCTACGTGTTCATATGAGAGGGCGGGCTGGCCCGGTTGCCGAGATCTCGCCTTACCACTAAATGCTTTGTAAAAATTTCTACGTGTTCATATGAGAGGGCGGGCTGGCCCGGTTGCCGAGATCTCCCCACTAAATGCTTTGTAAAAATTTCTACGTGTTCATATGAGAGGGCGGGCTGGCCCGGTTGCCGAGATCTCGCCACTAAATACTTTGTAAAAATTTCTACGTGTTCATATGAGAGGGCGGGCGGGACCGGTTCCCGAGATCTCGGCCACTAAATGCTTTGTAAAAATTTCAACGTCTTCATATGAAAGGGCGGGTAGGCCCGGTTGCCGAGATCTCGCCACTAAATGCTTTGTAAAAATTTCTACGTGTTCATATGACAGGGCGGGCTAGCCCGGTTGCCGAGATCTCGCCGCTAAATGCTTTGTAAAAATTTCTACGTGTTCATATGAGAGAGGGGGCTGGCCCGGTTGCTGAGATCTCGCCTTACCGCTAAATGCTTTGTAAAAATGTCTACGTGTTCATATGAGAGAGCGGGCTAGCCCGATTGCTGAGATCTCGCCACTAAATGGTTTGTAAAAATTTCTACGTGTTCATATGAGAGGGCGGGCTAGCCCGGTTGCTGAGATCTCGCCACTAAATGCTTTGTAAAAATTTCTACGTGTTCATATGAGAGGGCGGGCTAGCCCGGTTGCCGAGATCTCGCCACTAAATGCTTTGTAAAAATTTCTACGTGTTCATATGAGAGTGCGGGCTGGCCCGGTTGCCGAGATCTCGCCACTAAATGCTTTGTAAAAATTTCTACGTGTTCATATGACAGGGCGGGCTGGCCCGGTTGCCGAGATCTCGCCTTACCACTAAATGCTTTGTAAAAATTTCTACGTGTTCATATGAGAGAGCGGGCTGGCCAGGTTGCCGAGATCTCGCCACTAAATGCTTTGTAAAAATTTCTACGTGTTCATATGAGAGGGCAGGCTGGCCCGGTTGCCGAGATCTCGCCACTAAATGCTTTGTAAAAATTTCTACGTGTTCATATGAGAGGGCGGGGGGGCCCGGTTCCCGAGATCTCGCAACTAAATGCTTTGTAAAAATTTCTACGTCTTCATATGAAAGGGCGAGTAGGCCCGGTTGCCGAGATCTCGCCACTAAATGCTGTGTAAAAATTTCTACGTGTTCATATGAGAGGGCGGGTTGGCCCGGTTGCCGAGATCTCACCTCTAAATGCTTTGCAAAAATTTCTACGTGTTCATATGAGAGGGCGGGCTAGCCCGGTTGCTGAGATCTCGCCACTAAATGCTTTGTAAGAATTTCTACGTGTTCATATGAGAGGGCGGGCTGGCCCGGTTGCCGAGATCTCGCCACTAAATGCTTTGTAAAAATTTCTAAGTGTTCATATGAGAGGGTCGGCTGGCCCGGTTGCCGAGATCTCGCCACTAAATGCTTTGTAAACAATTCTACGTGTTCATATGAGAGGGCGGGTTGGCCCGGTTACCGAGATCTCGGTTTTTGCAACCGAGATCTTGGTAACCGGGCTGGAATTTTTGCCATATGAACACTCCAGCCCGGTTACTGGGATGAAAATGATGCAATGCATTCTCGTCAGTAGAACGGAGAGTATTTGATTTTGACTTTTTTCTTCTATTTATAGTTCGGAATAATTTCTTTTGATAGTTAAAGTAAAGATAAAGGATTTTGAGGTTTCTAAAACCGATAAAAGCGATAAAATCTCACCAGACTTGTTCGTTAAATTTCATGCGTGAATGGTCGCGTCACCACTTTTCATTACGGTAACCGGGCTGTAATTTCCCACGTGAACAGATGATAAAATTCATCCCGCTAACCGAGCCAGCCCGGTCAACCGGGCTCATATGAAGAGGCCCTCATATGAAGAGGCCCTCATATGAAGAGGCCCCGAGATCTCGGTAACCTGGCTGGAATTTTTGCCATATGAACACTCCAGCCCTGTTACCGGGATGAAAATGTAATTTGATTTTGACTTCTCTTTTCTTCTATTTATAGTTCGGAATAATTTCTCTTGATAGTTTAAGTAAAGATAAAGGATTTTGAGGTTTCTAAATCCGATAAAAGCGAAAAATTCTCACCAGACTTGTTCGTTAAATTTCATGCGTGAATGGTTGCGTCACCACTTTTCATCACGGTATTTCCCATGTGAACAGATCAGTGATAAAATTCATCCCCTTAACCGAGCCAGCCCGGTCGGGCTCATATGAAGAGGCCCTTAGAAAATATTTTCTTAACGCGGATTAATTGCATGTCGTTAGCAGCGTGGTTAGGGGAGGAAAGGAAATGCTCCGCGACTGTGGTAGGTTTAGATTTGGTGTTAGGGTTATCTATGTTACGGCGGTGTTCATCGGTCCTTTAAACGTCGTTTAGTCTCTCCTATGTATTGTAAATTGCAGCGGTTTCATTGAACCTTTTTTTAACAAAACTTTAACTAAACGATTTTGAGTACATTTTGGACCGCAAGTCACTTAATTTTCGTGATTTCACCAACTCAACTGAAACTATGGTAAATTCTAACGAACATTTCTGTGATAAAAACACGAACGCCATCTTTCGGTTTGACCTCGAAAAGGACACGTGGTTACTGGTAATGAAAAAACCCACTAGGAGATGGAAAAGAATGAGAGATGGAAAATAATTTGGTTTTTTAATTTAGCAGTGTTGTCAAAATGTTTCTAGTAAGGTATGACACGCTGGACACGCTTCACATGACTAATTAAGGGCCTGTTTACATGGAGGGAGGGTGCCCCGGCTAACCTAGTTACCCGGCTCACCGAGCTACTCTGGGAGGGCCAACTTTTCATACGTTTCTTTACAAAACGCATTGAAGCGTTTACATGCTAGACAGGGTAGCCCGCCATCCCGGGGCACCCTTCTAGGCGGGCTAGCTTTTTGCCATGTAAACGGTTCGCGCCGGATTATCCCGGCTAGCCGAGGTGAGAAGACCGTGAAAGCAGCGATAAATTTTAGGTCAACTTTTAAAGTTAACTGCCCCTGGTGACAACGCCATAAATTATGCGCAGTAGGGATGCGCCATGCAATTGTGAGGAATCACCTTATTCGTCAACCTCGTTCCCAGGGTCCTCTGAGAGGACCCTGGGAACGAGGTTGCTTATTCGTCCGGAATATCCCTATTTTTTAGAACATCCGTGACGTCACGAATCCATTGTTCTTGAGGAAGATGGCGGCTGTTTCTCGAAGGTGGTTCAGGTCGTAACAAATCTTTTGTTTTCTGACACGTAAAATGTTCATCCGGAACTTTTGACAACGAAACTGCGAGAGGAGTCTTCAGCAGCCATTTTGAAAGCGAAGTGGAAGAGAAACAAGTAGAATTTTCGCCAAAATCGTTGATCGTGAACCCAAGGTAGCCGCCGTTTTCGGATCGTTTTTCAAAGGTAAGTTGAGAGTTGGCTCAGATTATAGTATTTTTCGAATTTTCCTGTATCTATTCGGATTTTTTACTGATTTTAGTGTTCTTGAAGTTTCATCATGCCAAATGCCAGCGTTGTAAACAACTCTGATTTTTTGTTAACTCTTTTTGAAGGTTAGGTGTTGATGTTTACTGAAACCGCTAGTGCTGTATAATGTAGCAAGACTTGAGGATTCTTTATATGTTTCTTTGTGCTCATAACAACCGGTTTTGTTTTTATTTTTTAGACCAGCCTATGTAAAGGTGGGGATGCCTCCACAAAATTAATTTTGTAAGGAAAATTTTGTAATAAAATATGTTCATTCCTTTGCAACTTGGGTTCACTTTAATTGCTCAACTTCAACTTCTTTATTATTATACACTATTTATAACTGAAACAAACTTTCAATCATTTTACAGGTAATGAAAACTGATATACAAACCATAAACAACAATTTCTCAGCGTAGGGTCTGTCAGTTTGAGCACCACATTAGAGTCAAAAATTGAACAAAAGGATTTAGAAACTACTTGATTTTTTAATGGAGGCAACAAAATATGTGGCCATAGTAACAAAGTTTTGGAGAATGTCGCAAAATTAGTGGAACTCTATTGTATTTAGCTTATACCAATGATGCTTTACACTTCAGCTAAGTTCAGCACATTCAATACAGTTATAGTTGATATATTGATGCTGTCATTTTTTTTATTTCAGGTCCTTTCATTAGCCAAAAAGACCGGTACAAATAAAATGATTAAAACTAAATTGCCTTCCTGGTCTTTTGCTTCACCATTGCTTCTTGATACAAAAGTCACATGCTTGTGGGTATTTTAATCCTGCTTGCTTTACCATGTATTCTTCAATCCCGGATTAAGTCATAGTGTAATTTTTAATGTCTTCAGGTCTTACTTTGAAATTGCAGCCAAATGTAAATGAGGTAAATAATGCTAATTTCTGATAAAGGGCTTTGTACTAGGCAATGCTTAAAAGGGACTTTGGGTGTCCAGAAAATCATAAATGAACTTTAAAAGAATCACCACAACTTCAGTCTTTCTTGATAAAAATACAATACAATCACATCTTCTAAATCCAATTTCCATGCTACTTAATTCCTATTTTTATTCAGACAAATCAAAGCGACAGTTACTGATACCTCCGGTTGCATGGTTGTTATGAGAGGTTCAATTTTCATCTGGTATTTTTTTTATCAAACCTGCCACAAAATGGGATGGTATTTCCTTGAAATAGGCCTGCATGAATATTTTAATTTGAGCTTGTAAAAGGGTGATATTCAAGCAACCATTAGCAGTTTTTAATTTAATTCAGAAGTGATAACTCTACTCTATATGAAACATCGGTGGAACATGAAACTAAAATGAAACTAAAAAAGAAACATGTAAGCCCAGAGAATTAAAACGTAGTGCTTACAAGACAACCCTAGGAAAATGAAATGCACGTAAGCTTAATTAAAATAACAAGACAATTCATCATACAATGTATAGTCATTTGTATTTGCTTTCAACTGACCAGTCCCCTTCTAAATATGTCCAATCCTTACAGGTTCATTAACAAGAAAATGGATACCGTGTAGCATGAAAATTTTGCGGTTCTAATTTTTGCGAATTTTGCGGAATGACCTCGATCCGCAAAAATTAGTTCCCGCAGAAAAAATAAAAAAAATAAAACGCCGCAAAAATTAACTCTCTTCTGTCAAATTAAAAACTCTGCTTTTAATGGACTTGTGCCACTATGGCGTTATAAATTGGACTTAAACATAATGCGGTAGTCTGTTACGCAAACAAAACAATGTACAAAGAACAAAAAATGTCAAGTGAACGGCAATTCAGTTCATCAGATCGGCGCGAATGGCTCATCCGAAGGAACACCATTTGCTAGGGCGTCTGTGATGCCGCATTTTTTCCATCCTTTGTCGATGATCGCGGGATTTTTCTGCATGTATTGATAAAAATCGATCAACCAACGTGAGGTAAGCTCACGCATATAACTGGAATGCCCATCTCAATTGCAATGTCACTGGTGTTTTGCCCAGCGTTTATCTTCTTCTCAACTTCTCCAGCATACCATCCTTGAATTCTTTCTTTCATGAAATGTTTACACGGGCGATTGACTGATACATCAAGGGGTTGGTTAAACGCAGTGGTATTTGCTGGTACAACGACTTCTGCGATGTTATGCTTTTCTAGTAGGCCTCGCACATCATTGTTATTCTGCCTCTTAAAGATGTCCCACACTATTATGGCCTTCTGTGAATCTGGAAGTTTCATTTCTTTCTTTACTTTCTCGGTGTACGGTATGATGATTTTAGTCAGCAGCTCCTTGGTTGTGTCAGTGTTTGACCAGTGCTTAGGATTATGAGTGACGTGGAAACCTAACGGGAAATCCATTTTCGGGTGACATCTCTCTGTTTTTCCCCCGTAAATCAGTTGCATGGGGAGGAATTTCCCATTCACTGTTACTGAGAACATCGCAGTGAACATTTTCTTGTCGTCGCCCCCAATAACAGAAACACAGTCTGCCCCTTTTCGCTCATTGTGTACTCTGAGACAGGAACCATCTTTACTGGAGTTTGCAGGGTCAGTGTTAACAATAAGCTGCTGGGGGACCATTGCTGACTGCTGGACTGTATAGACATTTCGGTGGTAGTCTCGTTGAAGTTGATCGCTGACTTCGCCGATCATATTTGGCTTTGTAGAGGTGGTCTTTTTCCTGCGCACAAAATTCATTCTTTTAAACAGAGATTTTACCCAGCCATTGCCAAGGGTAACATGGCCTCCATTCTCGACTAAAATTTCTTTGTTCTTGGCATTAATAATGCCTTTTGCAGCAGCTACAGCTATTTTACCATTTACAACTCCTCCAACTTCACGAAGATTATAAATAAAGCTCATCACTTCTTAGTCCAGGTCACCTATTAGCAGCTTCCTCCCACGCTTCGAGGTTGGTATGCTTGACACTGAGTTCTGCCCATTGCCATCTTGCAGTTCCTTCGACAGAAGCTTTCGATACTTATCGCGGACGTTGCGTGCAGTGCTCTCTTTAAGGTTTGGAAATTTCGACTTGAAATACTTCACTGTCGCAATAGGACCGTGTTGAGCGCAGTAAGTGGCTATCACATAGCGATCGTCGTCTGTAAAGCGATCGCAAGGTTTTCTTTTGTTATTTGCGGCACGTATCCCACGTGCAATACTCTCGGAATTCTCTTCTGTGACCGCATCTGACACCGAGGGCATAGTCGCAGACCTTCATCAATGGTGCGGGACCCAGAAGAATTTTCTCGTTGTTGAAAATATCTCCGAATAGACATACCAATGCAAGTGAAGACAAAAACTGAAATTGATGGCTGAAGACGGTATAACCGCAATGACTCTCTTCTCCTACTAACTACGGTTCAAAGCGCGGATAAGAGAACCAACACCATGCCGTTAAACGTGACAGGCGTGATAAATCTGTCCAGCAACGGTAACTCTACACCACTTGCTGTAAGTGGAATCCAAAAGGGTTTTGAAGTGTTGACAAGTCAAGACACTCATCATGGAGTCGCATACGATTAGTGCGTGCATTCGAGGATTTCATGTTTACAGTGCGATATGGAAACCTCAACAAGGGAAAAATTTGAGCTGCTACCGAGAGCCTAAAATATGTACGACATGTACGCCATCGCAGTCAAAAAGACATTCAGTGGTCGTCAACTTGGAATACCCTCCTACTTCTCACTTGGCGATGATGTTTACCGAGAGGAAAAAATTGTTGGCCACGCACCACAATACATATCAAGATTTGCTTGGTATTTCATCGAACGCGGGGGAATCATTAGTGCAAAGGTTACGGGATCACCGACTTTCTCAAGAGATCTTCCACGGGGTGGCCGACATGTTCCAGCTGAACTGATGTTTTCCTGTGCAGACGCAAAACTGCTTTGTAGGTGTCAAGAACTTGTTACCGAGAATCTCTCTGGATTATTTGGTAATCCCCAAACAGCCAACAAATCACTCCTTGTTACCGTCACGACAGAAAGTGAGTCCGGGGATTAAGTGAGTACGACCTGACCAACGACTCGCAAAATGACGAACGCACAGGCTCGAATCGTGTAGCATCCCATTCATGTTCGAGTGGCGCTTCTGCGGCGGCCTGCACAGATGTTGTTTCAATTCTTGAAACTTCAACTGAACAAGGAAGTGTTATTATTATCCACTGAGTCTGCCTCATTGTGTTACAGTAGGGCATATTTTTGCATTTTAATAGGCCGTTCCCGTTTAGATCTCAAAGTTTAATACT
>JAEMWC010000547.1:415000-430000 GCA_016490735.1 Pachyseris speciosa | reverse complement strand
CTTTGTTTTGACAAGTACTATTGAACCAGAAATCGTCCAGAGTTGAGTTACTCACCGTTCAACTCCTTTGTTTCTGAATGTTATTCATGCACGCAAACGTAATTTATTGTATTGATGAAAACCAAGAAACCGAGTCTTGCGTCTTAATGTATCAGTCAATTCCAAAAGCGCCCATCCCCCGGGCATACCCCGGGTATTTGATCCGAAATTTGTCCCGCACGGTGGGGCATTTGACTATCGGCTAAATTGGTTGGCGGTCGCCAGCTAAAGGGTTTCGCGCGTCTTTCGCGCACAAATATTCATTCATTCATTCATTCATTCATTCATTCATTCATTCATTCATTCATTCATTCATTCACTCACTCATTCATTCATTCATTCATTCATTCATTCATTCATTCATTCACCACATGAGCCGCTTCGCTCCCTTCGCTTCAAGATTCCGCGTAGGTTTTCCGTTGTTTACTAAATATAATAATAATAATAATAATAATAATAATAATAATAATAATAATAATAATAATTATAATCACTTTATTTAAGTCTCAAATGCATTTAGCCGAGCACAGATGCTCTACTAATTGTGGGGACTAAATCAAATCAACTCTAAATAAATTAAATGAAATCAAATGTTGGTTTTTGGGGAGAGGGGAAAACCGGAGTACCCGGAGAAAAACCTCTCGGAGCAGAGTAGAGAACCAACAAACTCAGTCCACTTATGACGCCGAGTCCGGGAATCGAACCCGAGTTGATATGCAAGTTGATATGCCTTTACTCAAAGTTTGGAGTTCCGACAAAAGAGATCGGAAAAGAGTTTTGGCGCACAAAGGTAAGTGATTTCATTATGAGCGGTGCTTTACATATGCAACGAGTGATTTGCTACAGATTTACACTTGATTTTCCCTTTTTGAGGCCCCGACGGTGAGGCATTTGACCGTCTAAACTGGAAACACAGCGGGGCATTTGCTCAAAATTTTTTTAAAAGGTCAAATGCTCGGGGGTGGGTGGGGGGGGGGGGGGGCAATTTTGGAATTGACTGGTACATAATTTTAGGGCACAGTATGAATTAGGCGCAATTAAACATTTATTCAGCTCTCCGTCTTGATCGTGTCAGAAATGTAACTCAAAATCATCTTCCGTTCAGGTCCACCAACGTAAAAACAAAGAATATTTAGGCTCCCATAGGTATCCTTCATTTCCATCGTTCACGAATTCAATGGTCTTCAATTTTTTTATCATTGGTTTTGGTGAAATAAACTGTTATTGCACTGGTGAATCACGGCTCAAGAGAAGTGAACGAACGTCTTATACACAGCATCACTGCGGTGATGCAGCTATACCCTGAAGGAATTAGTGCAAATGAAATAGCTCTGCAAACACAGCACAGCAAAACAGAAGAATCCAATTCAGTTTGTGTGATGTTGTAGGTGCGATTGAGTTAAACATCCTGTGAGCAGCAGGAGACCTGACAATCTGTTGCGCCAATAATACTCCGGCAGTATCGGCCAGGATCTGTGCAGTATATCACAGATAAACAACCTTTTCTAAATCTGTCGCCCTCTGACAAATGGAGAGAAAGCTTGCCCCATTTTGATCGTGTCTGGCACGTTTCTTTTGTCGACTTGATGTCGCAGCTTTCGAAGGAATCGTCACTTGAACATATATAACAATCCAACGACAACGCAGCTGAAAATCAAGAAACGTCCAACTCAGCGATCAACAATTTCACGGACGCCACGCAGTTCAGATTATTTTTAAACAAAATTAAACTATGTCACCCATGCTAAAAGTATCGATAAGGGTTTGGTATTTTGAAATTAGTTGCATCTTTGTAATAAACACGCAGCGCTAAGAAGAAATTATCCAGTGTGCATCAACAACATCCACTGTTAGATGAACACCTTATATGACAGCGTTCACATGAACAAAGATACAATAATCTCTTACTTTGCAAGGAAAGTTAGAAGGCTGTGTTTGTTTTATACAGTGCTAGCCAAAGCCTGAACTATTCAAAGATTATGCATGCCTACTTCCAATTTTTCCGGTCATGCGTCTTCATACTGGGTGTTGTTTGCGATGAATGAATAGTCTTCTCTCTGTATTCCAAGCCTGAATCTATTTTCACCAGCTGAGCATCTAACTTTTTCATAAAAGCGCTCAATTATGTAGATAAACCGTGAAATGGTGAGCTCGGTGCATTTTTATGGTCTAGTCAAAGATCGTCTCCTACCTTCAAAGAAGAGACAAATGGAAAACAGTGGTGCAGACTGACAAATTTTTAAAGCCATATTCAACCCATCCAGGAAACATCCCGTTGCTGTGGTTACTAAGCTGACAGTCGAGTGTACTGAATACTAGTACCCCCACCCCATCAACCCCTGGTGTTTATTGTTGCCATTTGTATCGTGATCGATCATCGATTGACACCGTACAGATAACTACTGCCATCCCTGCACGTAATGGGCAAAAATGTCGACTTAAAAAAATACAAGCATTGTCTTCTCTTGGAGAT
This sequence comes from Pachyseris speciosa, assembly GCA_016490735.1. Classification (NCBI taxonomy): domain Eukaryota; kingdom Metazoa; phylum Cnidaria; class Anthozoa; order Scleractinia; family Pachyseridae; genus Pachyseris; species Pachyseris speciosa. The sequence continues at coordinate 427,488 of JAEMWC010000547.1, read as the reverse complement.
TTATGATGTCTCGCCATTTCCAAAGATGCTTTAAGCCGGTTACAGACGAGCAAGTTTTCCTTGACAAGTGTCACTGACAATTTTTATTTGCTCGTGTTTATGAACGACAAGTTTTCTTTGGCAAGTTTTGCCTTCACAAGTTTTATTTGCTGGTGTGAACGAATGAACAAATTTTCTTTGACAAATATTCACTGTAGCCAGCAATTCAATTACACAGCGGACGGCAATTTTTTTGACAAGTTTTCCTTGTTGACCCGTACAGACGAGCAAGTTCTCCGATCTGTCAAGTTTTTCCTTGACAAGTCCACTTGTTCAAAAATTAGCATGCTAGTTTTTGAACAAGTGCACTTGTCAAGGAAAAACTTGACAAGTTTTTCTTTACACACCAGCAAATAAAGTTTGTCAAGTCAAAACTTGTCAAGGAAACCTTGCTCGTCTGTAACCGGCTTTACGTTGCTAGACAAACAAATAAATTGTTTGAAACCATTTAAATTATATTTTGTTCCGATTATTGAACAATTGGCTTCATGTACAGTGTACTGAAAATTGAAGAAGTAATAGCTAGTAATGCTGATAAGAAAAAATTAAAGCTCATCTGTTAAAAACATTTTAGAAATGAGGGAATTAAATAGCTAGGGAAAGAGGGTTCTGGAAATTTGCAACATTAAACATAAATGCATAACAGCTGGTTTCTTAGGTCAAACAAACAAAAACAAAAATTACCAGTTACTATTCTCATCTTTGCCCAGTGGGTTTCGTGTCAAGTTGTTGTGATAATCAACATTCCTCTCCAGCTGATTTTACCACGAAAACGTTTCAGATGCGGCACTCGTTTGATATGCATTTCTCGTGGCTTGCTGCTGGCTCTTTAATCATTAGTGTGTTTGCTTTCTGCGGTAAGGTTTTTCTTTGTATTATTTTCCATTTACAGAGTGTCATGCGCTAGTGTACACAGTGTTGTTTACATATAACTAGGTGCCATTATAAATTGATTTGAGGAAACCATTTCAAATTGTGCTGCTTTCGAGGTTATTTATCGGTGAATCGGTCTTAAAAGAACACCAAAAACTCAAATCAAGCACAAGACGTTTAATGGGAGTCAAATGAAATGATATCCGTCGCTATATTTTATACTTCGTGTTCAGATTATGTACTATTTCAAGCTCTACATTCTGTTTCTCTATGTTCGTTCGCTCTTCCTATCTGTCGCGCTCATAAGCCGTTAAATTTTCAGCTTGTCAAGTAATGTCAGCATTGCTTGAATATGGTGTTGTGTTCAGTGTAGAGTTGTATTTTTTTCTTTTTTTCCGTTGGCCGTTGCAGTTCCGCGGAAACTTCTACACAAGGATCAAATATTTATGGTTTTGTAATCTTCATTATTAAAATTAATGGCATTTCCAGACAAATTTATGTCATTTCCTTCTTAATGCAGACTTCGTACATCTTTTGTGTCACCATGGTGCGTCAGTTTATAAAGCGTGCGACAAATTGACAGCTTGCTCAGATCTTTTGTAACCTTATCATCACTGAAAGGTGACCTTGAGTAACATAAGCCGCGACACCAAAGACTGTCATACACGCAACCATTTGTTTATTAAACCAACTGAAAGCAAACATGTATGCGGATTACAAAAATGGTTCGACCATAAAACGACTAGCGCAGTTGCCGAGTGATTTGCAGGTTCCAAGATCTGCCGCATTCCCCTGTAGTGTATATCACATACCAAGGGTGGGATACCAGCATGCTAAAGCAATCGGATAGATGGGAAGGTCACCCTTCCAAGCTTACTTAACACAAACTACTAGATTCCCTGTGTGGACTTAACAACATTCCAAAGTATGTATTATTTTCGCTACATTGAACACCCCTTTTAAGCAATAAGCTGTTGATGTTTAATAGCCTCGTTACTCCTTCAGGCTATCTTTGTGGCAAGAGTTCGGTTGGAACGAGGAGGGGTCACATAGCTGAAGAATTACACATGATGCTTTCGTGCAACACAGAGGAGTTATGTCGTGTTATCAGCTGGCACAGGCTGGTTCCGATATCATTTTATCGGATTCAAAACATAGCATCGCACCAAAATCTTGGACACAATAAATGGAACATTTGGACCACCCTTCCCCCCCCCCCCCCCCATTTCAATGATGCCAAAATGGGGGGGATGGGGGGGAGCGAGGGGGTTAATTAGTCCATTTTATTCCGTCCAAGATTGTAGACTCGATTTCCGCCGCTCACTCGGGTCCGGCCTTTCCCCCAGACCCGAGTGAGCGGCGGAAATCGAGCCTACTTTAGACCTCGCATCTCATTATGCGTGCAGATCCAGACCGCCTTTCCGCGGACGTCCGTTTTCAGTACACATAGCGTTCCTCCAAGAAATCCTTTTTGCTCATTATGCAGGTTGTTCCATATTTTCACATTTTCCGTAATTTATGTTTACGTCCCAGTGTCTGGAAAAAATCATTGCTATCATATATCAAACTAAAGTATAGGAATTGAGGTTTAAGAAAATGTATGATAGAACTTCTCCCTCCAAGTGGTAAGAAATTTCAAATTTTTAGGTCTTGGCCCATGGACTATTTATACTGGAGACGCGTCTAATCCGTCTTTTTTGTGTTAATACAATTTGTGGCAATCAATTAACAAATGATAACTGAAATAATTGTGTCAATAACAAAATGCTCGAATGTGATTGGTTCTTAACAACCTTTATTTGTGTCTTAATTGACTGCTTCAGGTCCAAACTGTCCGATTTGAGCTGTCCGTAATCGGACAGGCCAAATCGGACAGTTACCTTATTTGGGTATTTTGAGCAGTGCCTGCCATGTCGTGTCAGTTATCAATTTTCGCGCTTTGTAAAATGGCAACAATTTCTGTTGGTTATTTTGTACAAATATACATTTTACAATTTAAAAAGTTGACCTCTAGAGTTTCTCGCATTTTGTTATTGACACAATTAATTGGTAATCGGACTTCGTGTTGTACAATTCAGGGGTAATCGTGCTCGTAATTTCAAATCAGCCTCGCGCTCGGCCAATTTGAATCACGCGCCCGATTACTCCCTGAATTGTATTCCACTCAGTCCTATTACCATTACTAACGAAAGGGATCTTTTTTTAAAAATCGTCCTTTTCGCCTTGGCCAAAAGGACGATTTGTCAGAGACCCCACATAAAAACCAAACTACCTTGCAATAATATAAAATAGCTTATGATATATAAAATGAACTACCACCAACTGCTAACTACATTACTTGCCAAAATTTCGGATGTTAAATTTTCGGACAAGCATTTCGGACAATTTGCTGAAACGGAGCTAAAGTAAATTTACGCCTACAAAACTGGAATTAGAGTGAAACAACATATGTGAAAATGATAGTTTCAATGCACCCTCAAGGTTTTACAGATACAACGCCGAGAAATAACACCAATTCTACCAACCCGTTATGATAATCTCAAGTAGTGTCTCAACTAGAGTTCGCCCCATAACGGAAACTAAGGGATTTGGAACTCAAAATGGAATTTATCTATAACGGGTTTCATAAGGAAACAAAAATTTCAAAAAGAACGAGTAAAGCCCAATCCGAGTTCCAGCTATACCATGAGGGTCTGAATTGGGGCGGAGGGTCCCTTTGACGGTTGACGGTTAAAACTAAGCCGTTTTGACGGTTAACGGTCAAAATTTGCTTGCTCGTTTGACGGTTGAATTTTTGGCCATTTCACGGTTGACGGTTAGCCCCATTGCGACCCTATGTGTATTGATTGGCCTTGAATACATGTGATAGCGTCGCCCAAGAAACTACTTAAAACTTTTACACTGTACGGTAAAAATTTCAGACTCTTAAAATTTCGGACGGTTTATTTTCGGACACTTTTTTGTCCAAAATTTAAATCGTCCGAACGTTTTGGCAAGTAATGTAATTAACTTAAGGTGGGGGAAACGTGAATTTGTGTGTAATTTTAAGGAGTTTGAAGAAGGGATTGTAATGAAGTAACAATGTTTTGAAACACTTCCAGTTAGTTGCCAGCCCACAAAGGTACTGCAGGTTGCTGGGGAACTGTTTGGTGTCCGTCTACTAATTTCTAACTTCAAATCCCAATTTTAAACCTTCATTAAATCTTCAATATTTCCTACATTGAACTAATCCTTTGAGAAAAATTCTCTCTTTCCTAATATACTCAAAAAATCATCCCAAAAAAAATTCACAAAATATCCCACAACATAGCTTTGTGAGATGAGCAGAGGGATTTTTGATTGCTTGAAACGCGAACGAGATATCAACGTGAAATCCATGTTAAGCGGCCAAAAAAGATGTTTAGTTAACTTCCGCCTTAAGAATACACTCTTCGCCCCATTCTCCCTCCCCTTTCTACGCCTTCCACGCAGGCTACACCATTGCAGAAAGGCGGTCTCAAAGTTGCTCAAACTGAGCCTAGGTGGTTACTCCTTGGAAGTTTTGGTGGTGGTGTGCATCCATCCCTGGCCCTGTTTCAGATCAAAATAATATACCTTATTCTATACCTGATGATCAGTTCAGAAATCGTGTTCATCGAAGCTAAGAAAGTATTACTTAGCATCATCTTTATCAGGAAAAGGCCTCATTGGCATATACCAACACACTAACTTGCATATGCGACTAAAGCCGGACCTCGTCAGGTGATCGCCACCAACGTGACGAGGTGTTTAGACGAAACTAGTTTTGTTGTCGCATACGCAAGTTAGTGTGTTGGAAGTATATATGCAAATGGGGCTTTTTGCTGATAAAGATGATGATCAGTTCAGACCAGTAATAATTGTCCCTAAGGCTTTAATGTTGCGTAATTAAGCTTGCCATCAATACCAAAATCAACGCGGACACTGAATGCCACCACTCTTTTATTTATTCCCACGCTTGTTTTTTCATTTTACGATAAAATACAAATAAGTTTCCTCGCTCTCGTTTAATTTCAGACCCTAAGTGTTACCATGCTAACTGTTTAAAGTAACTAACCCTCTTTCCTTTATAGCCTATGGCCTGAAGTGCAACAACTGTTTAAGTCCTATATCCTTTGAAGACTGCATCCAACAGCAACATGAAATTTATTGTGATAAAGGCTACTGGTGTGGAAAGTTTCATTACGAGTACGAGAAACAGAAGGATATCTACAGCTTGTCTTGTAGTCGTATTGTGCACTGCAATGATCCTGCCGAAGTGTGCCGCTTAAGCACAAATAGGAGTGACTGTGAAGTGACATGCTGTGATACTGATCTCTGCAACTCAGCCTCGTATCCGACCTTCATCTGCTTCGGCTCGATTGTTTTGGCTTGTCTGTTGGGAAGGTTGATGGTTACCTGATAACATGATCAGTAACATTCACAGACTTAATACATGTATGACATGTACAATAGGATGGTTCAACGCAAAAGATTCTCCTCGACCACTCGAGTTTTTTCTGGGAATGAAGACATGGTATTACTCCGTAACCCGACTGTTATGTCGACGAGGCTGGGAATTAAGACCTTTCCGATCGGGAAAAGGTCGACCATTAAAGAGTTTCAGTATTGTTACTTCAGTGTACTACAGAACCCAGTTACGGCCAGTTTGTTCGGGTTACTGTCCATCCCTGTAGTGTCTTATGGAGACTAATGCAACTGCTGACCTTGAGGACGCAATTCCCGCTTCCCCGAATCCAGACGTAACTTATCGATGATCAATGACATCAATGAGTAATTGATGGGTAATCAATGAGTAATCACCTGATTAATCATTGATTATTTGCAATGATCAATGGGTAATCGATGACCCAAAATCTTGTGGTCTATCGATTACTTATCGATATTATTCATTGATGTTATCGATTACTCATCGATTACCTATTGATTGTCCATCGATTATTCATTGATTACACAGTTACTGTTATGATGGACATCTTGTTTTACGCAAGCGGTCTTGAACAATTTTCAAGATTTAATTACCTTGACGGGAGAGCCGTGAAGGACTGTCTGGTTCAACAACAAGCGCCAGCGTACTACTGAAGTAAACGAGTCTTATTCCCCAGATGCTGTCGTTATAGGTTACCGGTAAATAAAAAAGCCAACTTTAGCAAATACAACCCAACGTGAAATGATAACGCAAAAGCGAGTAGAAAGGACTGACGCAACTTCTAGTGCTCAATTTTTTGCTGTACCATTGGTCAAGTCGGTTTTAGGTCTGCGCGCGCCGACGACACTGTCGTTACATCGTCTTTGCAAAATCTGCTTGAATAAGTTGATTTTATTTCTTCATTTTCGATTTGGTATGGTTTATGTGGCCACGAGATTACATCGATGACTATTCAATGTATATATCAATGACTAATTAATGTAATCAGTGAGTAATCGAAGCAATCAATGACTAAAAATTTTGTGGCCTATCGATTATTCATCGATTACTAATTGATCATCGGCAATAATCAATGACTAATCAACAGATTACCCATTGATTACCTGTTGATTACTCATTGATTTCATCGATTAATTACGTCTTCCGGCAGAATATAGGACTGAAATCGGTCAACACAGCCGAAACCCGTGACATATGATAGGCAAAGAAGTCGATTAGGTCACTAAGGCCCGGGTGAAACGCCGTCCTTCACATGAGCCAAGGTAGTATCTATTGCCTTCATTATCAACATCAGCAGATCCTCATCAGTTCTATCATATGTGCTATGAGCCGAAATTTGATGCTGATCTATGAGGATGAACAAAGGACTTCGACCACCAGACTAATCACCAGACAAATCACGATAGGACGTTACAGCCACACCAGACAAAAACAGTTCCTCAGACAACACACTTTGCGATGACCTTGTTTTGGTGCCGTAACTTTGGCGATTTTCACCGGTAACATTCCGAACCAAGCAAGTTTTGCTGCGTAACATGACCCTCGCAACATAGCAAAACTACTGCAGAAAAATAATGAAACTGGCCCTGGGCGATCGCATTTGGCTTCTCGACTCTGAAAAACAGTTTACTTTCATATTGATTACTTTTATTTGAAGGATTAGTGATAGAAATAAAATCCCAAACAAACCTTTAGTTAGTACATCACATCAAGGAGTATGATTGTGCACAAGTTCACTATTCACACGGCAAGTTTGCTGATGCTAATTAGCTGAAAGGAGATTGGTAGAAGTAGGAAAGTCTTTTTGTGCTTGACCTTTATGCCTTTTAATTCCCTTTACACAAACTGGTAAGTGCTCCATACATCTGTCACCTTCAAGCCGTTATCAGTACTTACAACTAAACAGTAATGTACGGTGCTTTGAATTGTTGCACTACTTCAACATTTGTTCCACAAATCCTCTCAGCTGCTCTTTTTGTACGAGTCCAGTAAACGAATCTACAATCTTTCCATTTTTGATCCCTAAGACAGTGGGAACTCCTGTAACCTGGAAAAGGAGGTAAAACAAGTCACATTCACCGAACTAGTAACTGCTCTTCCACCGTCTAAAATGATATCAAAGCCAAGCACATTGTTTGTCAACCAATCACAAACAAGCCCTAACCTTTCCCTTTTCCACTGAGGGCCCGGCGGAGGAACACCAATAGGGAGAGAGGGGTAGAACAAAGCCTTCAGTGATGGGCCGAATAAAGGGTATCAAAAACGACCACAGAGAAATTTAACATTGGCTCCACTGAGCTACACAGTATTATAGGTGAATGGGGTTTAATATTGGCTCCACTGAGCTACACAGTATTATAGGTGAATGGGGTTTAAAATTGGCTCCACTGAGCTACACAGTATTATAGGTGAATGGGGTTTAAAATTGGCTCCACTGAGCTACACAGTATTATAGGTGAATGGGGTTTAAAATTGGCTCCACTGAGCTACACAGTATGACAGGTGAATGGGGTTTAAATATTGGCTCCACTGAGCTACACAGTATGACAGGTGAATGGGGTTTAAAATTGGCTCCACTGAGCTACACAGTATTATAGGTGAATGGGGTTTAAAATTGGCTCCACTGAGCTACACAGTATTATAGGTGAATGGGGTTTAATATTGGCTCCACTGAGCTACACAGTATTATAGGTGAATGGGGTTTAAAATTGGCTCCACTGAGCTACACAGTATTATAGGTGAATGGGGTTTAAAATTGGCTCCACTGAGCTACACAGTATTATAGGTGAATGAGGTTTAAAATTGGCTCCACTGAGCTACACAGTATGACAGGTGAATGAGGTTTAAACTTGGCTCCACTGAGCTACACAGTATGACAGGTGAATGGGGTTTAATATTGGCTCCACTGAGCTACACAGTATGACAGGTGAATGAGGTTTAAAATTGGCTCCACTGAGCTACACAGTATGACAGGTGAATGAGGTTTAAAATTGGCTCCACTGAGCTACACAGTATTATAGGTGAATGGGGTTTAAAATTGGCTCCACTGAGCTACACAGTATTATAGGTGAGTGAGGTTTAATATTGGCTCCACTGAGCTACACAGTATGACAGGTGAATGGGGTTTAATATTGGCTCCACTGAGCTACACAGTATTATAGGTGAATGGGTTTAAAATTGGCTCCACTGAGCTACACAGTATTATAGGTGAGTGAGGTTTAATATTGGCTCCACTGAGCTACACAGTATTATAGGTGAATGGGGTTTAAAATTGGCTCCACTGAGCTACACAGTATACAGGTGAATGAGGTTTAAAATTGGCTCCACTGAGCTACACAGTATTATAGGTGAGTGAGGTTTAATATTGGCTCCACTGAGCTACACAGTATTATAGGTGAATGGGGTTTAAAATTGGCTCCACTGAGCTACACAGTATTATAGGTGAATGGGGTTTAAAATTGGCTCCACTGAGCTACACAGTATTATAGGTGAATGAGGTTTAAAATTGGCTCCACTGAGCTACACAGTATTATAGGTGAATGGGTTTAAAATTGGCTCCACTGAGCTACACAGTATTATAGGTGAATGAGGTTTAAAATTGGCTCCACTGAGCTACACAGTATGACAGGTGAATGAGGTTTAAAATTGGCTCCACTGAGCTACACAGTATGACAGGTGAATGAGGTTTAAAATTGGCTCCACTGAGCTACACAGTATTACAGGTGAATGGGGTTTAATATTGGCTCCACTGAGCTACACAGTATTACAGGTGAATGGGGTTTAAAATTGGCTCCACTGAGCTACACAGTATGACAGGTGAATGGGGTTTAAAATTGGCTCCACTGAGCTACACAGTATGACAGGTGAATGAGGTTTAAAAATTGGCTCCACTGAGCTACACAGTATTACAGGTGAATGGGGTTTAAAATTGGCTCCACTGAGCTACACAGTATTACAGGTGAATGGGGTTTAAAATTGGCTCCACTGAGCTACACAGTATTACAGGTGAATGGGGTTTAAAATTGGCTCCACTGAGCTACACAGTATGACAGGTGAATGGGGTTTAAAATTGGCTCCACTGAGCTACACAGTATTACAGGTGAATGGGGTTTAAAATTGGCTCCACTGAGCTACACAGTATGACAGGTGAATGAGGTTTAAAATTGGCTCCACTGAGCTACACAGTATTACAGGTGAATGGGGTTTAAAATTGGCTCCACTGAGCTACACAGTATTATAGGTGAATGGGGTTTAAAATTGGCTCCACTGAGCTACACAGTATGACAGGTGAATGGGGTTTAAAATTGGCTCCACTGAGCTACACAGTATTATAGGTGAATGGGGTTTAAAATTGGCTCCACTGAGCTACACAGTATTATAGGTGAATGGGGTTTAAAATTGGCTCCACTGAGCTACACAGTATTACAGGTGAATGAGGTTTAAAATTGGCTCCACTGAGCTACACAGTATTATAGGTGAATGAGGTTTAAATATTGGCTCCACTGAGCTACACAGTATGACAGGTGAATGAGGTTTAAAATTGGCTCCACTGAGCTACACAGTATTATAGGTGAATGGGTTTAAAATTGGCTCCACTGAGCTACACAGTATTACAGGTGAATGAGGTTTAAAATTGGCTCCACTGAGCTACACAGTATTATAGGTGAATGAGGTTTAAATTGGCTCCACTGAGCTACACAGTATTATAGGTGAATGGGGTTTAAAATTGGCTCCACTGAGCTACACAGTATTATAGGTGAATGGGGTTTAAAATTGGCTCCACTGAGCTACACAGTATTACAGGTGAATGAGGTTTAAAATTGGCTCCACTGAGCTACACAGTATGACAGGTGAATGAGGTTTAAAATTGGCTCCACTGAGCTACACAGTATTATAGGTGAATGGGGTTTAAAATTGGCTCCACTGAGCTACACAGTATTATAGGTGAATGGGTTTAAAATTGGCTCCACTGAGCTACACAGTATTACAGGTGAATGAGGTTTAAAATTGGCTCCACTGAGCTACACAGTATTATAGGTGAATGAGGTTTAAAATTGGCTCCACTGAGCTACACAGTATTATAGGTGAATGGGGTTTAAAATTGGCTCCACTGAGCTACACAGTAATTATAGGTGAATGGGTTTAAAATTGGCTCCACTGAGCTACACAGTATTACAGGTGAATGAGGTTTAAAATTGGCTCCACTGAGCTACACAGTATGTCAGGTGAATGAGGTTTAAAATTGGCTCCACTGAGCTACACAGTATTATAGGTGAATGGGGTTTAATATTGGCTCCACTGAGCTACACAGTATTATAGGTGAATGGGGTTTAATATTGGCTCCACTGAGCTACACAGTATTATAGGTGAATGGGGTTTAAAATTGGCTCCACTGAGCTACACAGTATTATAGGTGAATGGGTTTAAAATTGGCTCCACTGAGCTACACAGTATTACAGGTGAATGGGTTTAAAATTGGCTCCACTGAGCTACACAGTATGACAGGTGAATGAGGTTTAAATATTGGCTCCACTGAGCTACACAGTATGACAGGTGAATGGGGTTTAAATTGGCTCCACTGAGCTACACAGTATGACAGGTGAATGAGGTTTAAAATTGGCTCCACTGAGCTACACAGTATGACAGGTGAATGAGGTTTAAAATTGGCTCCACTGAGCTACACAGTATGACAGGTGAATGGGGTTTAATATTGGCTCCACTGAGCTACACAGTATTACAGGTGAATGGGGTTTAATATTGGCTCCACTGAGCTACACAGTATTATAGGTGAATGAGGTTTAAATTGGCTCCACTGAGCTACACAGTATGACAGGTGAATGAGGTTTAATATTGGCTCCACTGAGCTACACAGTATGACAGGTGAATGGGGTTTAATATTGGCTCCACTGAGCTACACAGTATGACAGGTGAATGGGTTTAATATTGGCTCCACTGAGCTACACAGTATTATAGGTGAATGGGGTTTAATATTGGCTCCACTGAGCTACACAGTATGACAGGTGAATGAGGTTTAAAATTGGCTCCACTGAGCTACACAGTATTACAGGTGAATGGGGTTTAATATTGGCTCCACTGAGCTACACAGTATTATAGGTGAATGAGTTTAAAATTGGCTCCACTGAGCTACACAGTTGACAGTGAATGAGGTTTAAAATTGGCTCCACTGAGCTACACAGTATGACAGGTGAATGAGGTTTAAAATTGGCTCCACTGAGCTACACAGTATGACAGGTGAATGGGGTTTAATATTGGCTCCACTGAGCTACACAGTATACAGGTGAATGAGGTTTAAAATTGGCTCCACTGAGCTACACAGTATGACAGGTGAATGAGGTTTAAAATTGGCTCCACTGAGCTACACAGTATTACAGGTGAATGAGGTTTAAAATTGGCTCCACTGAGCTACACAGTATACAGTGAATGAGGTTTAAAATTGGCTCCACTGAGCTACACAGTATGACAGGTGAATGGGGTTTAATATTGCTCCACTGAGCTACACAGTATGACAGGTGAATGAGGGTTTAAAATTGGCTCCACTGAGCTACACAGTATGACAGGTGAATGGGGTTTAAAATTGGCTCCACTGAGCTACACAGTATTACAGGTGAATGAGGTTTAAATTGGCTCCACTGAGCTACACAGTATTACAGGTGAATGAGGTTTAAAATTGGCTCCACTGAGCTACACAGTATTATAGGTGAGTGAGGTTTAATATTGGCTCCACTGAGCTACACAGTATTATAGGTGAATGAGGTTTAAATTGGCTCCACTGAGCTACACAGTATTACAGGTGAATGAGGTTTAAAATTGGCTCCACTGAGCTACACAGTATTATAGGTGAGTGAGGTTTAATATTGGCTCCACTGAGCTACACAGTATTATAGGTGAATGGGGTTTAATATTGGCTCCACTGAGCTACACAGTATTATAGGTGAATGGGGTTTAATATTGCTTCCACTGAGCTACACAGTATATTATAGGTGAATGAGGTTAAAATTGGCTCCACTGAGCTACACAGTATTACAGGTGAATGAGGTTTAAAATTGGCTCCACTGAGCTAACAGTATTATAGGTGAGTGAGGTTTTAATATTGGCTCCACTAAGGTAA
>JAEMWC010000547.1:402500-410000 GCA_016490735.1 Pachyseris speciosa | reverse complement strand
GAAGGAGAGGGGACTGGGAATAGCCAGGCTGAATGGCTGAACGAAGTGAGAGATGCGATCTTCAGCAAGGTCCCTCCACCGACAGAAGAGGCCTGGACACTAGAAACCGCTGAAGCAGTAGGGATATTGAAAAGGAAGAAGAACTGGAGTGCTCCGGGGCCGGACAAGTTGGTCAATTACTGGTGGAAGCGTGCTCAAGTGTTACACGAAGGCATGGCCCGGTCGTTTGAAGCGATCTCGAGAAGTGATGATGACTACCCATCCTGGTTTGCTGAAGGAAAAACATCTTTGATACCCAAACCGGGGGAATTCACCAGCGACAATCAGAGACCAATCACTTGTTTAAACACGGCTTATAAGTGGTTTACTTCGTGTGTTCTCGGTCCCATGGATCAACATCTGGAAGAGCATGGGCTGATGGAAGGATCGCAGAGAGGTGCAAAAAAGGGGTGTAGTGGAACGGTAGATAATTTGTTGATTGATAGGGTGGTGACGTTGGATTGTCAGAGAAGAAGGCGTAACCTGAGTATGGCATGGGTAGATGTGAAGAAGGCATATGATTCGGTAGATCATGGGTGGTTAGGTGAGATGATGGTGCTGCATAGGTTTCCAAAGTGGATGTGTAAGGTGATAAGTAAGTTGTGTAAGAGCTGGAAGACGAGAATCATCGCCAACACGCGGCATGGGTGGGAAGTGTCTGATCCTATTATGTTTAAGAAAGGATTACCACAGGGAGATGCGCTCTGCCCGAGGCTTTTCACGATCTGCTTGAATCCCGTGGCCTGGAAGATAAGTGCCTCCGAGGGATACAAGTTATCTAAACCAATCAGTGCCACAGTGACTGATTTGCTGTATATTGACGATCTTAAAGTATTCGCAGCTAACGAGACCAAGTTGAACCGAGTGCTAGAATCAACGCAAGTGGCTATGGAAGACATCGGACTACAGTGGAACCCAAGGAAATGTGCTGTGGTCCATATAAGGAGAGGGATCCACTCCCAGGAGAATTTAGGAGGAGAGATAGCTGGAGGAAGATTACCATCACTTGAAGAAGGAAAACAGTATAAGTTTCTTGGTGTTCTTGAGAGCTTAGTCCAGGAAGAGAAAATGGTACTTGAATGTGCAGCAAGGGAGTACCTGCGTCGACTGTCGATCATCTGGTCCAGTCCCCTCTCAGACTTTAACCGGGTGGCGGCTTCTAACCAGTTTGCCTTGCCGGTGTTGGGTTACTTAATGTGGACTCAACACTGGCCGATAACAGAGTTGAAGATCTTGGACAGGGAAGTGCGCAAGATCATAGTGGAAAATGGCGGGAAACACCCAGGTGGTTCTACGGCTCTCTTGTACCTCCCGAGGGAACAAGGCGGAAGAGGTCTACGTGCGGTGGAGATGGAGTATAAAGTGACCAAGGTCAAAGCAGCGATTCGAATGTATGAGAACCAAGACCCGGCGATGAAAATGGTGAGAGATTTTGACGAAAGAGCCGAGTCATCCGGCCATAAATCAATAGTGAAAGATGCGGCAAAGTTTGCGGCGGAGTTGGGTGTTGACCTTCATCTTAAACACCCGGAACCTGTATGTGTTATGACCAGTGGAGAGGCCATCCCACCGCAACGTGTGAAGGGAGTGCTGAAAGAATGTGTGGAGGAGAAGTATGAGAGGGACGTACGTGGCCTAGAATGGCAGGGGAAGCTATTGAGAGAGAGAAAGGACGATGAACAGCTGTGCACGAACGGATGTTTCAGCTGGCTGAGAACATGGAGATCATGTCCCACGTATACTATTGCCGGTGCGTTTGAACTGTACGAGCAACTTCTGCCAACAAAGCTCTACACTAGCAAAAAGACTCACACAAGTTGCTCTGGGGATGTGAAGTGTAGAATATGTGGCCACGCCCAAGAGAGTCTCTCATATCCTGTCCGGGTGCACTGCGTTGGCTCAGACCAAGTATTTATTCAGACACAACATGGCTCTAAAGGTCCTGTTTTATGAGATCTTACATGACCAGGGTCTTCTCGAGGAAGTACCACCGTGGTACTCGCCAGTAATGCCCAAGCCGGAGTACAGGTCAGAACAAGTGGAAGCATGGTGGGATGTACCCGTGTATGCGGACCACCAGGAGGTTCGAGCCAACCGTGTAGACGCGAGGATTGTGGATCATGCAAACAAGAAAGTGCTGACCTTAGAGATGAGCTGCCCTTGGATTAGTAACCGAGAGAAAAAGAGCGAGGAGAAGACGATGAAGTATGGCCCGTTAAGGTGGGAATTGAAGCAGCAGTATAGAGGTTACGAGGTGATTCAACATAACATTATCATGGACGTGTTGGGAGGCTGGTCGAGAGAAACCGAAACCTCAATTCAGTCACTGGTAGGACGTAAGGCGAATCACGTTTTAGAGGCCATGCAAAAGGCAGTCTTGTCGTCATCCCTAAATATAGCGAGAACTTTCAAGGTTATGATATGAAGACCTAAGATCAAAGCCTGACTATCAGCCACGAAGAACGAGAGACACTACAAACATTTATATGCCTAGATTATAGTTTTTAGCCATGTAGATATATATATATAGATATATATTTTAATTTTTATTTTATTTTATTTTATTTTTTTTACTCATATGGTTATTCCTTTTAAGTTTCGCTTGTGCGCACAGGTTACGCTTTGCGCCCTGTGTCGCTTTATAACACTGTGCATACAGATAGTTTTACTGCATAATAATAATAATAATAATAATAATAATAATAATAATAATAATAATAACAACTCTCTCTTCGGTTTAGGAAGTGTCAGATCTGTAGCACTATTTCTAAGATGGTAATTAGTCTGATCAACATTCCTTCTACCAAAAGAGTTCCTGAGGTCAGGCGCAGTGTCGTCATTTAGTATTTTAAACATCAATGTTGATTTGGCCCGGAGCCGCCTCACATCAAGTGTCCCCCCCAAGAGAGGGTCTCGATTATTTCAGCGGAACGAATATCATAACTGGCACCAGTAAGAACTCTAGCAGCGCGAGATTGAAATCTTTGTAACTTATCTTTTTAGTAATTTGCCGCAGTTGTCCCAAAGAGGGGAACAATATTCAAAATAAGGCTGTACTTGGCTCTTATAAACCTTTTCAACCGTATTTACAGGAACAAACGGCTTGATACGTCTCATCGCTCCAATGCCCGCACTGGCCTTCTTACAAATCATGTCGATATGACAATCCCAACTAAGTCTTTCATCTATCTGAACCCCTAGGCATTTATGTGTATCAGTTCGAGTTATGGGTGTATTATTTACTACAACTGGTTGTTCGGTATTCTTATTGTTCAAATTATATGAAGAGCCAATAAACATCAATTTAGACTTAGAGGGGTGCATTTGAAGTTTATTTTCTATAAGCCAGTTGCGGACATGAGCGAGGTCAGAATTTAGTTTAATGACAAGTTCGTTGGCATCTTAAGAGGATGAGAAGATCTGGGTATCATCTGCATACATACATGGCGTAGTTGACCTTAAACACTCAGGCAGGTCGTTAATATATAATAAGAACAACAATGGACCCAGGATCGAGCCCTGAGGCACGCCACAGGTGATTGTTTTCTTGGATGAGAGTTGTCCATTAATACTGCATTGCTGCTCTCTATTTGTCAAATAAGATTCGAACCACTTCAGTTCTGTGCTAGAGATGCCAAAATGTTTCTTCATCTTATTTAAAAGAATGTGATGATGTATTGAATCAAATGCCTTTTTAATATCAAGAAAAATGACACCATTCAACTTCCTATTATCCATGTTTTCAAGCCATTCATCACACATTTCAGGGGCACCCAACGACAAGTTTCGGTAGATATCTGTTCGGTGAAGGGTAATTCGCCTTGCGCTTTCGGCGTCGATTAAAGAGTGCACTCGGATTTTCGTAACTAAAACGTGGCCTAAAATATTCGAAATTGGGAAATCATAGCCCCTGAAGTTTTCGGAAAGGTCGTAATTGCTGTTTTAGGCAGTCAAAAAGGTCAGCTACCATTTTCGGAAAGAAAATAGTTCCCTAGAAAGTTCGTGGAAAGTTCATTTCAGCATGCAATTTCTCAAAGGAAGATTTTGTTCCCTAACATTTTCGGGCAGTTAAAATTTCAGCTAGGGAATCCGAACAGATGAATTTCTTCTAGCTTATGAAAACATCACTTTAAACAGACATCAAACACCATAACGCACCCAAAAATGCCTTTCTATAACTTTTGGTTGATTTTGCTCGTTGGGTGCCCCTGACATTTGTTCGTGGGCAAGGAACGCGTGACGAGCCCAAAGACGTCAGTCAACTATCGGGTGAATGAAACGTAATACTTGTGATATGTCGTCAGATATGTCGGTCGATCCTTGACCGATTTATCGGTCAATAATCGGTCAACAGCGGTCGATAGTCGGTTGATATATCGGTCGAGAGTCGACCGATAATTGATTGATATATCGGTATATCAAAATAGTTTTAAGTCCGCGGTTACCAATAGTACTAAAAAATATAAGAAAAAATACCAAAATATTGAAACGATTTGTTCAAAACACAACAGTTGAGTTTGTTTTCGACCGAGATGCACGAGAAAAGGAACCCTTGAGCTGTCCTTGACAAGTGAGGATTCTTGAAGAATATGCTTTTTTGGACATTTACTGGTCAGTTATGAGTCCAAATTACTCAGAATGAAACAGGAGAGCATGCCTTTCTTTGCACTACACATATCGACATTTTTTACGGGAAAGCACAAACGTCGAACCCATCCTCTTTAGACTTTTCCACTTTTCTGCTTTTTTTCGCTTTTCCTTTTCCTCCTGTTCTTGTCTTTTTGCTGCAGTTGCTGAAAGCATCATCCAAACGGGAAATTCTTACCAAGGGTTATTATGGTACGGCGGTGGTCACTAAATCGGTCTTACGTCGTTTAGTCTCTCCAATGAAAACAAAGTACATGTATAACTAGAAAGTCCATCTGAAATGTAGGGACAAGTAGCGCAATTTTTACCGCAACAGAAAGAATCGGAAGGGAGTTGGGGATGTGAATTGGTAGAATTAGAAGAAAGTTTAGTTGTGACCAGTCAACAGGCAAATGCTAAAACACTGTTTTTACAGCGATTAGAAGATAGCAGTAAATTGTAATGTTTTTGATGATGCTAGAGATGTGAGGAACTGATGGGTTAAAAGTCGTTATAAAAGGTATACGTTAGGTTTGTTGACGTCTTTGGTTGGTAAATCGAGTCTGCGGGGGATGTCGGCGGCACGTTGTATTTGTTTTGTGATGAAGTTGCGGTTGTAACTTCGTTTGAGGAGATGTGTAGTAAGTTGAGCATCGCGAGTATTAAACGTTTCGTCGGTAGAACAAATACGTCGTGAACGGAGAGCTAGACTGAAAGGAAATCTCGACCGACACTCGGCCGATAGTCAGTCGATATATCGGCCGACTATCAGCCGAGTGCAGACCAACTGTCGACCGACCGTTGATATAGTCGATCGATAATCGACCGACTATCAACCGAGTGCAGAGCGACTGTCGACCGATTGTCGACCGACTGTCGACTGATATACCACCGACTGTCGACCGACTGTCTACATCTACATCTACATCTAGATTTATAAAGTTGGTAAAATCCATTACAGACAGCGCACCAAATATTAAAAGAAACGATCATAAAATATATTCAATGCTCGGATAAAATTAACAAATAAACCGACCAATATACCACCGACAGTTGACCGATACACCACCGACTGTTGACCGACATATCGACCGACTGTCGACCGATATACCACCGACTGTTGACCGACATATCGACCGACTGTCAACCGATATACCTCCGAAAGTTGACCGATATATCACCGACATATGACCGATACGCGATCGAGATACATGTACCTCTCCGATATCTCGACCAACACTCGGCCGATAGTCGGTCTATGTAAATCAACCGAGTGTAGACCACTCTCAAGCAGGGAACAAAAATAAACAACACGCAATCATTTCGCGGATAGTCGGCGGCAAATCAATTTAAATACAAAAACAATACTTTGGATCCTTAGTTTCTTTTGTGTTTTCTTTTCTTTTTCTTAATTCCACAATGTGAAGCACTCCATTCTTGGTTTCTCAAGTTAAAAACGCCCTATTTTTCCTTTTTTTCTACTTATGAATATTGTAGCCGGCGCAATTGTCAAAGTAGCCAGCAATATCGTCGGTCGCAGAGTGCTTTTTGACAACCCCGAAATTATTATATCGCAGTTCATTTTAATAAGAGACCGCTTATTCTAAGTGATTTTTCATTTCAATGGATCGACCAGGTAGTTGATACTAATTCTTCAGGGAATTTAGACAAATTTTTGATTACGAAAGAAGCGTACTGGAGTGCGCAACTTTTCACATTAGCACCTTTTGGTCGCAACAAAAGGCAAGAATTCCACTCCAAGAATCGAATAAAATACAATTAACCAGCCACCTGAGTAATTCATTTGAGATTCTTTTCTTATTCACTTATTTTTTGTATTTCTGATCCATAGCCTCAAAGGCTTCAATTCGGGATGATGCTATTTCTTTGAACCTGGAGGTTACTCAAGGGCTTCATGAGGCCATTATTACGATTTACAATGGCGTAGTAAATAGTGCGATTTGTAATTGTACGTCAAATAGTTGCTAACGTCACATGAATGACATCCCGGGAAATTTTACTTTCTTAGGTGACAAGGCAGGGGAAGCCTATAACTCCATTTGAAACCCAACTAAGGATCAATTACTGATACACGACCTTCCCCTGCCTTGTCACCTAAGAAAGTAAAATTTCCCGAGATGCCACGTCTTCGATCACGTAAATCACATCTTCGATTGCCGTGTTGCCAGCATGGTTGTCCTGATAGTGTAGTGGTCATCACACCCGACTAGTATACGGGGGGACGTGGGTTCAAATCCCGCTCAGGGCAAATTTTCTTTCAAACATTTATTCAATTAAAATATGATTATTTGGGGTGTACAGGGTTAGGGTTTCCCTCATATACAGAATTTAATTAATTGAAATAAGCCTGTATCCGTCATTGGATCCTCCTTTGTCATCCGCTAAGTTGACTTCGGTCGTGTATCAGTAATTGATCCTTAGTTGGGTTTCAAATGGAGTTATAGGCTTCCCCTGCCTTGTCACCTAAGAAAGTAAAATTTCCCGGGATGCCACGTCTTCGATCACGTAAATCACATCTTCGATTGCCGTGTTGCCAGCATGGTTGTCCTGATAGTGTAGTGGTCATCACACCCGACTAGTAACGGGGGGACGTGGGTTCAAATCCCGCTCAGGGCAAATTTTCTTTCAAACATTTATTCAATTATATATATATATATATATATATATATATATATATATATATATATATATATATATATATATATATATATATATATATATATATTAGTCAATGCTCCTCAATCAAATGAGTTGAGCGCTCTACGAAATACATTCTACCCAGGAAACAAGTGCTGTTTTGGACCCATTTCGGTC
>JAEMWC010000547.1:355000-397500 GCA_016490735.1 Pachyseris speciosa | reverse complement strand
TACCCACTTTGAAATTTGTTTGCATCTACAGCCACATACTAATTTCCTATAATTATTATAAGATGAGAAATATTTGCGAGAAGATTAAGATGATTTAGAGCTTGCAAACAAACTCAGCGTAGTTACAAATGCTAATATACAGTGACATGTATATGCCCAAGCATTATGCACTGGCCAGGCAGCAGATTTACAAAACATTTAACAGTAAGCGAAGGATCACGTGAAAGGGCAAAGTACAGAAATTAGCCTCATATCTACAACTAGGGTACAACACAACATTCATAGGAAGTAGGAAGAGGGGAATACAGGTGCTTGCTGGCTCTGAGATAACTGAGAGTTGCGGGTCTGCAAAAAATGCAGTCAAACCTCCACTTGTTACACCGTAACACCTCAGATAAGCAGACACCAACAATTAACCATGTATGGTCCCAGTGATTTCTCCACTGAAACCCTAAAGTTAGAAACTCCCATAATTGGGCACATCCTGTGAGCAGATACCCACACTTGTCACTAGGGTGTACATGTACAGTGTATGCTTACATGAAAGGCCAAGGTTTGAATGTAAAAAGAAACATTTACATGTAAAAGGATGTATAAATGAATTCATACTCAGCGTGAAAGTCCACAAGAACAGGTTTTGCCGAGGCAAGAACTCTTTTTTCAAAGTCATCTTTGTCCTTTACATCAAATGGAGCTCTGAAATATGATGTTGTTGTGATGTGTGCTGATGTACCAGAGAGATACTTGGGTGAAAATAGTGCCCTATGGTGTGACGTCAAACGATGAGCCATTTGAGATCTGGGGAAAAAGCCCACAAGATGTTATGTATAAATTATAACCTGAAGATAAACTTCAAACAGGATGTTCTTTTTCAGGCTACGTAGCCAACTTCCTCCACAGAATTTGTAACCAAGAAAACAATAAATAATTAATTACTAATAATTAGCTGTTGCAAAGTTCCTTTTCATGATTTCTTGCTTTTATTATTTCTCCTTTACGTTATTGTTGCTGAAAAGTATCGCAAAAATAACTTTTCAGGGCAGGGATAAACAATATTTCCTAACCTTCATATTTTCATGACACGTACTGTTTAATGATCTGAATAATTTGGCATTTGATAGCCGAGTTAATCTTTTGTCTCACGATTGAGTCAAAGAGATGTAGATCGTGACGTATCGACTGCTATACTGCTGGTCTTCATCAGGCGATGGTGTCGACTGGCTGCATGTGAGTATAAGAAGCACCGTGGCTGGTGGTGATTGGTGCGTTTCAATCCTCGCTTAGGCTGTTGTTGATTGGAGGATTTCGATCCTTGTCGTTCAGACTAGAAATTGTTCCCTCAGTGGTCCGCTTTGGTACTGATCGGCTGTTGTGTTGTTTGATTGTGGGCATCCACGCTTCAGGAATTTCAATTCCACTGTCCCTGTTGATGTTGTTAGGGTGAAGTCTTATGTAAATAGCCAAACCTCCACTTGTTACACCGTAACACCTCAGATAAGCAGACACCAACAATTAACCATGTATGGTCCCAGTGATTTCTCCACTGAAACCCTACAGTTAGAATCTCCCATAATTGGACACATCCTGTGAGGAGACACCCACACTTGTCACTAGGGTGTACATGTACAGTGTATGCTTACATGAAAGGCCAAGGTTTGAATGTAAAAAGAAACATTTACATATAAAAGGATGTATAAATGAATTCATACTCAGTGTGAAAGTGAGCCCTATCAATGTGGGTCTCGGTCAATAAATTAAACTTCATCCCAGCTCGCAGATAATGTCCGGTTGCGTCGCTATGTTCTGAAATGGCAGAGAATTGGGTTCAAGCAAGCCGTATGTCTCTATTGTGTTCCTTAATCCATTCATGCATAGATCTTCCCGTTTCTCCAATATAAACCTTACCACATTCGCAGGAATCTTGTAGACTACTCTGTCTTGTTTTACTGGATCGACATTGTCCTTAGGTTGCACTAGGTGGGATCTAAGAGTTGTCAGATCTGAAAACAGTCCGTATGCTACGTAGTTGTAGGCAACAGCGAAGAGCCTCCGATGAGCCTTTGACATATGGCAGAACCACAGAAGATTTAATTTTGGGTTCAAGTTCTTTAGTGGTTGTTGGTCCCTTGGTTTTCATAAGATTTTTTACAAACGAAAATGGAAAACTGTTGGAAACAAGGACCAATGAGAGGTGTTTCTTTTCATGAGAGATAACTGATGGTTTTCTTATGAGGTGTTTGGATTGATCGTACAGGCACTTGACAATACCGTGTTTTACAGATTGCGGGTGGTGTGAATCATACGCTAGGTATTGGTCAGTGTGTGTAGGCTTTCTGTAAACACTGGTAGAGAGGTATCCATTCAAATCCTTGATGATCAACATATCAAGGAAGGAAATTGAGTTGTCATTCTCAGTTCCATTATGAAACGGACTGTCGGCTGTTGACTATTGAGGTGTTGAAAGAACGAGTCAACTTTGTCACGATTTAAGATGGTAAAGGTGTCATCCACATAGCCTTTCCAGATCTTAGGTGTACAGGGCATCGATGTCAAAGCTAGCTCCTCAAAACCCTTCATGTAGAGGTTAGCTATCACTGCCTATAACGGGCTACCCATGGCTGCTCCTTCTTGCTGTTTGTAAATCAGTCCATCATACTGGAAGTATGTGGATCTTAGAACAAAACTGAAGAGGTCTGCACAATAGAGACATACGGCTTACTTGAACCCAATCCTCCGCCATTTCAGAACATAGCAACGCGACTGGACATTATCTGCTCTGGGACGAAGTTAAATTTATTGACCGAGACCCACATTGGTACACCTGTAGGGTTAAAGAGGTTATTCACATAAGACTTCACCCTAACAACATCAACAGGGACAGTGGCATTGAAATTCCTGAAGCGTGGATGCCCACGATCAAAAACACAACAGCTGATCAGTACCAAAGCGGAAAGCTGAGGGAACAATTTCTAGTCTGAACGACAAGGATCGAAATCCTCCAATCAACAACAGCCTAAGCGAGGATCGAAACGCACTAATCACCACCAGCCACGGTGCTTCTTATACTCACACACAACCAGTCGACACCATCGCCTGATGAAGACCAGCAGTATAGCGGTCAAAACGTTGCGATCCACATCTTTGTGACTCAATTGTGAGACAAAAGATTAACTCAGCTATCATTTGAAACCACGATGACAAACACCTTTCATAATTTGGCATTTATTTCAATCATCCATTAAATGTGTAGTGACACCAGGATTGCAACTGGGGGCTGTAACCCACAACACCTGTTACAGCTCAGCTTAGTCAATGATGGTTGCTTTGTACATGTAAATAAACAATGTTCACGGAGAAAGATCAGATGTTATGGGTGACAAAGTTCATGTTACGCCGCTTCAAAACTTAATGACAGCGGTATACATATTTGCACACATGCCATCAAGAAATGTTCTGATTAATATTGTGAATATATCAATCTAAAATTCTGTGTGGTGTGTGGTTGAAGCCAGTTTAACCCAGTAAATCAGTATGGACCTTTCCATGTGTGTGCATGTGACATTATTATGGCTCAGTTTGGACCATGGCACTATTTGTAAGTGTTCAATGACATGTTTCCTTATTTCTAAAGCAATATTCAAATGATCAGCTTCACCATTATTTTTAAAACTACAACTAGATGCTAAACTTATGGAAATGTGTGTTGAACAGCAATACATGTACAATGTAGCTCAGTTCAGTTCATTTTAATAGCCTGCTGTATGAGAGGCCCTAGAAAGGGAAAGGGAAGGGGGAAACCAGACCCACCCTAACCTCTCTCCCCTCGCTTGAAGCACATGCCTGTTTTCCTCCTTCCCTTTCACTTTGAACCTGCCACACAGGCTAATTGTTAATAAACCCATTATTTTCGTGTTTCACTCCCCCACCGATGCAGCACCCAGTTTCTTTAGAAACTAATCCCCTTAATTTTAAGGGTAGCTTATCCTGATCAAACAGCCATTTGGTGATATAAGCAAAACCTTCTGGTGGCTTTTAGAGTTCACAGGAATTAATGCTTGAGGTAGATAGAGGCAAACAATAAAACATGGACAAATATCTGTGGCACAGCAATGTTACAAGTAAGCATATGAGCACTTCCTGCAAGGGAAGGAAAACCCAGAGAGACTTCAAGGACAAGGGTTCATAAGGGTTCATAAAGGTTTATTAAAATAAAATGAATAGAAATATTACATGTACAATTTCGACTGACCTGCAGGTAGCTTAGTTAACTAAGTTTGCCAACTGGACTAAAGCAAAAGATCTTTAGGGGGTCAAAAAAGGGGTAAATCAGCTGCTTTTTGTTGTTTAAGGGACCATGTTGTATAATTTGGATAAACCCCCAAGATGTTTTTGCAACAGGCTGTGTTAAGTTTTCTTACAATGTACAGGTCCATAGTTGCACGGAGAGCTTTCCTTGCATTGCACATAAGTATTTAGACAACTTAAGCTTAAGCTTAATGCACCTATCAATGTTTGTCCCAAGGGGAAAGATATGGGATGGGATGGGGACTTTGATCGACATTTCCTGCCCTGGGTGGGGAATTTTGACAAACTTTGAAGAGAATGTTGGCCCCAGGGTGAAGAAGTTTGATCAAACTTGAAAACTGAGATAATAGGGCCATTTATACGGGAGGAAATAAGACGCGTCTTATCTAAGACGCGACTTTAATAGGACGCGAACTGTACCGTTTATACCTTCGCGTCCTACATAAGACGCAAAGATCTCGTATAAATGGTTCGCGTCTTATTTTTGATACAGCCTCGCTTACCCGCCAAGATGGAACGCTGTAGCAAGAAACAAAAGCGTGCTGTCCTGTCATTTCTCAGAGATTTTTTTTCTTATGAAGACCATGCCGTAGCATACAAAGAAATCAACAGAAATCCGAGAAGGGTCGGAAGAATGGTGCGACTGATGGCAGGTTAAAGAAGGAAGGTCTGGAAGGTGCTGAATTCACTTTTGGCTCTCCCGGCCATCTTTTGCAAAGCTTTGCATCCAATTACGCTATGTAATCATAAGACAAGCTCATGTTTCTGTTGTTTTTATGCAAGCGCACTTGCAGTTCACATCTTATTTAGGACGCGAAACCATTTATACGAGGAAGTTCACGTCTTAATTAAGACGCCGACAAAATAAGAACAGCTGAAAACCCTGTTCTAAGATAAGACGCGTCTTATGTAAGATGCGACTTAAATAAGACGCGGACGCTTATTTTGTACCATTTATACGATCAGTTCGCGTCTTATTTAAGTCGCGTCTTACATAAGACACAGCTTATTTTCTCCCGTATAAATGGCCCTAATATTCATGAAAGACCGTTTCCTAAGCTTGGACTTTGCCATGGTAAAATATACGCTGCAATGCTACCTTCTTGAAAACCAACAGAGCAGAGCCTGGATATGAGTGACTTGCTATCATGAAAATACCCAAAAGACAAGTCCACGTGAGGCAAGAACAAGATGGATGAAAAAAAGGTTAGGAAAATTTGCCCAATCTGTTGTTACTATAGCCATCGGTTTCTTTTGGTGTTCTTTCATTCCTGCTGCTTAAAGAAAAAATTAAACTGAGATTTTTAAACCAATAGTGGTTGTATTGTTTAAGCACTTAAAAAGGTCAGCCTCTTGGATGTCAATCCCGACAGTAGGGAACTTTGAACTCGAAACTTTACCCCAAGGGTGGGGAGGTTTGACTCAAAATTTGTGTTTTCGATCAAAGTCCTCACCCCATCCAGTATCCCCCCTCCCTCGGCATTGATAGGTGCATAGAGCAGTTTTCAACTGAGTGTCGTAAAACCAAAACCAAAGCAATTACTCCAGCCAATCACAACAGACCAAAACAGTGCAACGAACCAATCAGAATTCCAAGTAATTACATGTAACCGACACAAAGCGCGGGAAAATACGCGCGTGCAAGTCACGATTGGTTTTGGTTTTGCTTGTCATTGGTTGAGAAAGTGGCGCGAGTTTAGCTGGCCAATCACAGAGCGAAGTAATGCAAAACCAAAGCAAAACCAGAATTACTTTCGACACTCAATTGAAAACCGCTCTAAATGTAACGATCATTAATTTTAAGGTTAAGTTCTTATCATCTCTTATGCCATTCTTAAGCGAATTTGAAGTATTATATCAAACATTTCATGCCCTGTTCCTCCGTGACAAGATGACTAACCATTGAAACAAGTGAAGAAAGCGGACCTATCCTTTGAAGCGATCCATATAAAGAGCTTTTAAATGTCAGCGTACAGCTGCAGCTTGCAGTTATAGCGACGGTCGATCGTACCTATTCAGAAGAATTTAGAATATAGTTCCTTCCAATAATTACTATAAACAAGGCTGCGAGAAGATAAATAAAAAATTCCCTTTAGTTTGAGGAAAAACTGTTTTTCCAATATGAATCACGCTTTCGGCTACACAGCTCCATCTCGACTGTGAACACGCCTTAGTAAACAACTGACGTAGCGTACACACGTTCACCTTTTCGTCGTAGGCGAGTTGACCGGATTCCATTTAGAATTATTGGCAGACCAATTTGTCTCAAGTGGAATTTGTGAGGGTCACACATACTTACATACGTTTGTTTAAAAGTAATTTACACATAAGTAAAAGGAAAAACCTTAGCTGGTGCTATAAAATTATCAGAAACTAACCTCAATACCGTCGGTAGTCCAGTTTGTGTCCGGCCTCGCAACCCCCAGAGGCAGTTGGGAAGGGAAAGAGAGGTTGCTATGCAACACAAATATGGCGGAGGTCCTCACTGAACCAGCGATCTTTAATTTTTACCGTGTAACCCTGTTTAGAGTGGCAGGTTAACCATGAATGATAGTTATGGCAATCAAAGGGCGTTCGGCGGTACAAAAAGCTGCTTTGGCGGAAATTGTCGCTGCTGAAACACTACTCGATATCGAAGAATACATCCGACCCCACTTTCCTCCCAAAAGAGCAACCAGCGAGTTGTTGTCCACTGAAAGAGAGTTAACAAACTTAAGCATAGACGCTAGAAGACGTATTGTCCAAGATGGACACGGAAGATGGAGAGAAGTAAAACCTCGACTTTTTCCCAGTAACTTACAAAGTCTCTCGTCAGCGAGCCGTGTGGAATTAAGCTCAAAAGGACAACAAATAAAGAACAACAGACGTTTGGTATCGCCCTGCGGTAACACCTTCAAAACTCAAGGGAACTATAACAATCTGTCGATGGCCTTACGATCGAATGTTTTTCCAGGCCTTGGTAATAATGAGTGGAATAGTACAACAAGTAAAGTTTTCAAGGAGCAACAACTTATTCCATCATCTCAGAGAGACAAGTTCTTTGGTATCCAGACTGATGAACTTGGACAGTGGTCAGCTGCCAATGTACATCATGAAAGGATGAAAAAAAAGTGGGATGCTTATCTTGATGCTCTACCAAAACAGGCAGGTAGCTATGAAATACTGTATTTTGAAAACTTTGCTGGGTTCTGATTTTTGACAACAGCAACAACAATACCATATCATGTCCCACTGAATACAAAATGCTTTGTCTGGCGCATTATAACGAAAAGCCTCATAGAGAAGTCATATCAAGTGTCTTGGTTTAATTGATCTTTTATTAAGTGAGAACTTCTGACTGGAGTGAAATTCTAAATGAAACATGAAGGCACTGTTTATTGCATGTAGAATCAGCGACTGTCAAAAGTCCCCAGCATAGTCAAGCGAACGTTTGGAAATCAAACTCACTCAAACGTAATCCATGGATTGAGTTTGATTGGGTTCGGCAATCGAACTAAACACCCAACTTTGTGTGAGTTTGATTTCTGAACCAATCTATAAACTAAATCGAAAAAATCTAACTCAATTGAACCAATCTAACTCAATCGAACTCGGGGGTCAACACGAAAACCCAATGGTTCATTTGGCCACCATACTCAAATGTTCAAATTCATAAAGATGAAACTTTTATCTGTTAACATAAGAAAGATTTATAACTAAAAATTGTAATCAAGATAAGCTTAGAGGAAATAATTTGTTGTTGTTGTCATTAGATTGTGTTCAATGAATAAATTTGCTACAAAGGTCATGAATAAAATAAAAAATTCACTTTAATACCAAGTAATCAAAGCATTTACAGGCCACAGGGGCGCAACCAGTTCATGTTGAAGGTGATGTAATTGTCTGTGCTCATACACTGTATACTCAAAAAACACAGCCTTTCTTGCCTACTTTCTTTAAAACCTCCTTCACATCAGAGTGGCACTCTTGGTAAGCTTTCACTACTCATTTAAAGCTAACAACTGACAGCGCATCTGCAGCCAGTTCTCCCAGATTTCTGCAGTTATGAAAACATGTTATACTAAAGTAATTCAAGCCTGCAAAAACTTGTTATTGATTTTCAACACCAGAATTACAAAAATCAAGAATTCGGAAACCAGAGGTTTGATTGAGTTCAATTGCCAAATTTATTTTTGCGTGAGTGCGATTCCGTTCAGTTTGAGTTAGATTGAAATTCAGTTCGATTGGGTTCGATTGACTTTGCCAGGAAAGTCTTAGTGAGTGGAAGCTTTAAATTAAGTCAAGCAAGTACCATTGCATTCACCAAGAGCATAAAGGAAGCTTAACAAGGAAGCTTAAACATGCTTTTTGAAATTCTGTAAGCTATTTAGTGAGAAACTCAGAAATTCATGAGTGCATATTTCTGTTACCATGTTTGTTCCTTTCTTCTGTTTGCCTGTATCTCTTTGAGTACCTCCAAAGTGCTGGTTCTAGACTTATAATCCTTCTAAATAGTAAGCCCTATCTGACATCGTACAGTTCTTTGCGCATCTTTAAAGTCAACTTAACCTGAACATGTCTGCTTTAGATAGAATTGTCTCCTCTGATTCCACTGTATTGGACATAATTATTGGGTAACATTACATGTAACTCTAAACAGGATTAAAAAGTCTGCCTGGTTGGGTACCTTAAGAAATGGACATTTATCTTGTAGCCTTGTAGTTGTTTGTAGCCTGTGTTGCAGACAGTACAGCCCACTGGCATAGGCACAGTGTGTGACAAGTCCAGCTGCACCACAGGCTACCTTGTTTGTTAACTAAAGTTAAAAAAAAAAATTTAGATAGACGTTTGGGAGAATGAGAGTGGATGAAAATCAGGTTAAACTTATCAGATATTCAGATATTCAGGGTTTTCTATGCAATGCCATACAATTCTGCAACAGGAAACTTGGACAAGACATGGCAATTTTGCTCTGAAGTTGAAAAATAAGTCATACAAAATCTACTGTATTTCTGTTATTAATTAAAGTGGCTGGTATACTAATGTTCATTTCTCTTTGATTACAGCAGAACGGAAAAATGAAGAACCAAAACAGGTCACTCCAAAGATAGAGAAACCTCCACCAACTCAAGCTAAAGTGAAGAAAATAAATCCTAAATCAAAACTGCAGAAGAAGGAACTCAAACTTCCAGGCACTGAAAACACTGTTGTGATGCCTGAAGAGAATGTCATTCCTTCCTTGCCTTCGCCAATACACACCCCTGCTGACGACAATGATGACAACTTCTGGGAATTTTATGATACGCCATTTAACAATCCAAAGTAATGATAAGTGGTTGCATCAAATGAAACATATATAGCCTTCTGTCTTGAGATGTTATTATTGTCACCATTACTACGACCATTTTAAAAATATTATAATTGCTATAATAATTGTTATTATTAATTGTTAAAATACACGAAGGACAAGTTGCTGCTTGCTTGTTTTCCAGTGAATTTTTGTTTTTGCCATATACTGTATGTTTATTTTACTCACTTGCTTTAATATTACAAGATGATTAGCTGTAATTAGTTTTAATATATTTTTCTAGAATCTTTTCAATTCCAACCTATAAAAAATGGAGTAACTTTTAATTATGGATGTAAAATTACACAGATCTTAAAACTTTTGACTTTATTAATAATTATCATGATAAAGCAACAAAAAGTCAAGAGATTTTGTTGAGTCATGTTAATTGTAAGAGAAAATGTGCAGTTAACTTATGTGTATATACAGCTGTATGTGCATAGTTTGAATGGTAATGGTAATGGGTTTATGTAGCGCCCATACAGTTTCATTGCAGTTTGCAATTCTTCTCTAGGGTGAGATCGAAGGTACCTCTGGCAGCCGCTATCAGTCCATAATTATTTCCTCTCACCCAGCCAGTATGACCTAGCCCACACATGAATGTCAGACCACCACACCAGGGACTGCACCTGTACATGTACACTGTACATCCCCTACTCTTTTCGAACAGTGTGTGGGTTCTTTAACGTCCCACAGATTATTAGGTACAAGTGTTGTGAGATGGAACTACAGCTTATCATTCTTATCTGAGAAGACTAGAAAGTCTAACCATTTGCAGATGTACACATAATTACAAAGGCAGCACTTTCTCCTCAATTATTTAAAGACCCTGAATGTTGGTCCGGCCGGGGTTTGAACCTGCAACTCCCCGCAAGGTAGTCCGGTGCTCTACCAACTGAGCTAACGAGTCAGCGATGTAAAAAGATGCCTTCAGGGTAAAACCCATGATCTAAACATGGACCTGATATGACTAACCGCTGCCCGGTTAGCTCAGTGGTAGAGCACCGGACTACTGTGCGGGAGGTTGCTGGTTCAAACCCCGGCCGGACCAACACTCAGGGTCTTTAAATAATTGAGGAAAAAGTGCTGCCTTTGTAATTACATCTGTAAACGGTTAGACTTTCTAGTCTTCTTGGATAAGGACGATAAACTGTAGGTCCCGTCTCACAACGCTTGTTCCTACATGTAATAATCTGTGGGACGTTAAAGAACCCACACACTGTTCGAAAAGAGTAGGGGACGTAGTTCCCGGTGTGGTGGTCTACCTTTCATCTGTCTTGACATTCATGTGTGGGTTGGGTGGGTGGGTGGGTGGGTGGGTGAGATCAAATATGGACTGATAGCGGCTGCCAGAGGCGCCTTTACAGGCTGACGTCCAATCTCACCCTAGAGAAGAATTGTAAGTCGCCATGAAACTATGTGATATGTGCGGTATATAAATCCATTACCATTACTATGGACTGTTATTTGATGCAATAATTATGTGTAGTAGTGAAAAGGCGTACCCTTGCAAAAAACAAAAAAAACTAGAGAACCAATGTATCAGTGGTAGTGTCCTCATGGCCATGAGTTTCAACACAATATGGATGAACTACAGTGTATAGTGTTGTACAACTGAAGTGGTTATCCGTATAAATATTTCAATCATTATTATTATCTGCATATATTGTATCAGAGGGGAAAGTTTACAAATAACATGAAAAGACCAACTCTCCAAAAGTTATTCATGTTTGTCAGGAGTAAAAACAAAGTTTTATTTTTTTGTACATCATGGATACAGCCAGCTTGAAAATAACATTTGAGAAGACAAGACTGGAAAAAAAGTAGAGGAAAGAATCGTATACCTTTTGCTGAAATACGTAAAGTGCCCACCAAAATATCATTTCATTTTTACAATGCATTGCAAAATTAATTAAAGTGACCACAGCGACCACATATGCTCTAGTATGTTGGTTGCAAGTTACCAGGTTGTTGAATTCAAACTTTTTGTTTTTCTGTTTGAATAACCAAAACAACAGAGAGATGTTTACTGTGTTGCAGATACATGTACTTCAGTGTTACAGCAACTGGTTAACTCCTCTGTTTAATGAGCACCCATCAAACACTGTATATGATATCACATTGTGGACAGAATTTCATCTGCAATCTGGGTTTCAAGAGGTCCTAACGCTAAAAGAAAGAGAGAACTTTAAGTGTCATCATTTATGAGATCTATCAGCTAAGAGTAATCCAACATTTCCACAATAATATCAATCATAATATCCACAGTAAGAGATACTGTAAATTTAAATTTAGAGCATAAAGGTGTTATAATTTTGACAACAACTGTTCTCATTTCTTTCACCAGATCTACTGTAGAAGTAAGTTGTGTGAAAATGGCTTTTTTTACTAAAAGGATGAGAATCAAGTGAAAGAAGTTAAACTTGTAATTTGCTCATCAGTATGTTCAATTCATACCAGCTACTTCTACAGGGAAAATGCAGTAGAGTAAGCTAAACATTTACTATTAATAGATATAATTAGTTTTGCATCACAAGTTCTTTAAATAAAATACAATTAACTAGCTCAAGGTTGAAAAGGTAAAATATGTTACCTCCAGGCATCTCAGGGAAAACAGTGTCTTGGCCATGACCAAAAATACCAACAATATCAACATCATTATCAGCACCATTGGCAACACTCTTCAGTGGTGAGCCATCTCCTGGGAGCAGGTCTGAAACAGGAACACTTGTACTTGGGATAAGACCAGGTGAGAAGGCTGATGACAGTTGATCATCTTCAGAGCTTGATTGGACTGAGTAAACACAATGTAATTGTGATACAAGAACACAAAAATGACATACATGTAACCACAGGAAAGTTACTATTAACCATTGACTACCGCAGGGTTTTACATTTTCGGAGTGATTTTCCACCTATAAACGATGAATAGCAATTCGTGACTCTTTATTTGAACTACCAGGGAAAAGTGGTGCTGTCCTAAGCCACTGGAGGCTCAAGGTTTCTGAAAACGTCATTTTGACGTAGCTATTTTTTATCCGTGAAGCGACAACAATGGCCCAAGTTCGGTTTGCTTGCGATTTCTGCTAAATTTACAGCCATTTTTCATCTTTAGCGGCTGCCTGATGAGCATCATTAAGCGTGACGGTAGCTAAGAGTCCACTTTCTCAAAGAATCGAGCAAGGTGATGTACTTTGTTGTTGAATTTGGCTTGTTACTCGACGAACTGGGAATTTGGCCGGTCGAACACTTAGTACCTTTGGGACTCGACTATTGATGAATTTCTCGACCTACCGCCACATATTTTGGAATTTCTGTGTACTGAAGATGACTACGAGCAGGAAATTTTGGCGGTAGGTCGGAGTGGCTGTGTGAAAGAATTGGGGGAAGGAACGGGCGCTGTCAAAAATTCTCGTTAGTTCCCAGCATGCAATGCGCTCAAGATGTTGAAAATGTCGGGAAGGCCCGAATGCACTGGATCAAGAGGCTGTATCTACGCTCGGGAGAAGAATATGAACAAAAAAGTCATTTCTAAGCTAGAAAAAGGACTGAATTTTGTTATGATGGTTGAATTTTGGTTTTTGGACGATGATTTCCCTAAAAAACATGAGGGCAAAAAGGGGCATTTTTGTTGTTTCTCTTTGACGTTAAAAACGGCCAGTTTCGTTCTTGTCCAAACTCAAAAGGCCATATTTGGTAAAAATCGCTACGTTTCTTGCATTTATTGGATATCCAAATTTAAAGGGCATTCCATTTCGTGCTCACAACTAACAGTTAAGGCAATATTCGTGCGATTGAGAAAGTTGCAATGTTTTGAAGCATGGGAGTTTTTTACGGCCGGTTTTGGCCGGCATGGGTGCCAATGGGTTAAGAATAAAGTTAAACCTTGTTCATAAAAAACTGGAAAACTCCATTTTTTGCAAACTCTTTCCATAAAAATTTGGTTGTTATTGTAAGATTAACTTCATCAAAGATAGATCTAGCTACCACATCAAATTGAAGGGCTGAGAGCATATAACCCACCTTTGTCAAATTTTAGGTCAGTTTTAGAGATTGCTCAGATTTGTCCAAGTTTCCGTACGTGAACTGCAATTCTATTGAAAAATGTTGTCCGGTATTTTTTTTGTTTCGTTTTCAAAAAATAACATACAGAAAAACTGCATTTTTCCTTGTGTACACAAAGAAATCAACATGCTGTGAGAGTAGTTTGGAAATTACATTATATCTTCTTTCATTCAAGTTTACATGCAAAAAGTCCGACAAATCCAAGCAATCTAAAAATGACCTTGAAATTTGACCTAGGTCAGTTATTCTCTCAGCCTTTATTCCCAGAAAAATTTCTGAAAAAGGCCAGAGGTTTAGTAATGTTTGCTGAAAAATTACAAATTAAAGTTTATATATTAAAGTTTATATTATATAATATTAAAGTTTATATGTCTTTCACCGCTTACTCCATCAAGCATGAGGCTAAAACAAAACTGGAATACGAAAAAAGGCAGCGCAAAATCTGCATGCAAGAGGGAGTGTAGTCCCTACTTTGACATGCTCCCCCTTGCATACAGATTTTGCATGGCCATTTTTTCTTGCACCAGTTTTTCTTGCAGCCTCACAATCAATGAACTAAACAGCAAAAGAAGGACTGCTCATAGTCTATGGGTAGGGTTTACAGCAAGCAGGGATGGAAGCATATTTTAGTTAAAATGACGCTTGCACTGTCTGAATACCTTCCAAGTGAAATGCTGTGAATGATATAATTATGAAATAAATAATATAATGAACTGCAGAACTGAAGTGAAATGAAATGATCCTCGCTGCGAGGATCATTTCTTCATTTCAAACTTGAAATACTGTAGGGTAGAAAAATTTATTTCAACTTTCAAAACAATGAGCGTATTGCTTTAAATTAAGGTAAAACATCTCCAGAGATGTCTTACTTTTTCTCACAGAGCCAAATTAAGTATTCACTGTAATTCGAAAATTTGGTTAATAAGGTAAATTGGCCACTGTACAGGGATTGAAAAAGCTGACTTTTCAAGCATCACTCCCTCTTTTGGTGCTTAGTTCATTGAGTGTGAGGCTAAAAGAAAACCAGTGTGAGAAAAAAAAGTAATGGCCATCCACTAAATCTGGATGCAAGGGGAGTGCACAAAAGGAAGGACTACACTGTATACTCCTCCTTGCATCCAGATTTTGTGCAGCCATTTTTAACTAACTTTAGAATACTGTAAATGATCCTGAAACTGATTCCATTCTGATGTCACACAAATTAAGGAAACTTTCTCGTCAGAAGCACATTCAAAACAAATGAGCAACCTGGCACCTTTAAATGTGGATGCTCACGATGCAAAACTTGTTGTTTCATTCAAAAACTGACAAAATATCGGGCCCTAAGTGATCTGTTAAGATCACTGATCGTTTCACATGTACCTCCGCAAATGTTATGCATTGCATAACCTGTACATTATGCAAAAACTTATACATCAGCGAAACAGCAAGATGACTGGTGACCAATTCCAAGTAACCTACATGTACATGTACACAATGTTGAGAAAGATGACAAAGATGCATCTAAACCAGCCTCCTGACATTTAAATCTCCCTAACCATTCCAAACAGCACATGTCAATCTGTGACCTACACTGTACCATTATATCAAGGTACATGTACAGCTGTACCACTGAAAGCCATAAACATCTGGAGCAAAAGTTCATCTTTCAAATAAAATTTATTGGTACCCTTAATCTTCATGGTATCAACAGATGCTTTTATTCCTGTTTTTCATGTTAGCACATTCCCACCAATAGCATAGCTCCATCTTCTGTATATAAACATGTACACAACCCACAATTCCTTGATTTGCTCTGACAAAGGGCTGACGCTCAAAAAGTCAGCTTTATGAATCCCTATACCTATATCCCTAACTCCGTTGATAAACCAAATTTTCGTATTTCATTCCCCCACTGACACAGCACCATTGACAGTTTCTTTAGAAATGAACCCCTTTATATTTTATTCATTAAGTATTCACCGTACATGTTTTTACTCTCAGGTTATTTCAGGTAACCAGTACCCCAATCATTTTGTGTAACATTGTAAATTATATTTCCTCCATTCCCTCGCCTGATAAACCACGTGGGATGTTGGAAGAACACTCGAAGAATTTGAGAATCACGAGCCAAAGGTGAGTGATTTACGAATTCTTCTTCCAACATCCCAAGTGGTTTATCAGCCTATAAACCATAGAAACTTGTGGTATATTGTTTTTATATAATAATTCAGAAGACACGCAAAATTTCCATGAGTTTACTGGTACAATAAAGCACAGAGCGTGTGAATTGATATTTATTGATAACATAAGTTGGAGACAATACCTTCTGTTTTTCTTTTCTTGGTTTGTGGTTCATCAGTGACTGGCTGTGTTTTGGTCTTTGGTTTTTGAGCATTTGTTGAAGAAGTGCCCTGTTCATGAAGCTTTTTCTTCAGTGCAGATTTTATTTGTGCTCTAGTTACAAAGAAAGGAGATTTACTTCTGACATGTAACTCCAAGGTGCACCTAACCACATAATTAATAAAGGTAAAAGCAACTCTCTTAAAATACACTGGTAATGTACACTGTACATGATATTTTGGACTCAAGTTTCAATAAGCTTACTTGAAATGTGTTTTTTTAGCAGCAACTAATAAGACACATCGCTGGTATGTAAAAGGTCAGAGATAGCAGTTGACCTACAACAAGACTGACTGTTGTTAATTGGGCTGTACAAGTCGTACAAGTGATGTCTGTCAATTTCAATATAGTAACTCATAGTGAAGTGTCATCCGCAAAGACATAAATCAAGAATTAGAGAAAGAGACCTAAAATAGAGCCTTGAGGAACACCAGAATTTAACAAAGCATAATATTCATAAAGAGGACCATTCACAAAAACTTGTTGTTTTCTGTTTTGGAGATAAGATCCAAACCATTCAGTTTCAACTTCTTCTATTCCATAAAAAGCAAGCTTTGAGGGTAAAACTGAATGATTGACAGTATCAAAGGCTTTACTCAAATCTAAAAATAAATTTAATAATGCATATAAATTTGTATCAAGTGCAGTTAGTAATTTCATTCAAAAGATCAACTAAACAGTCACTTGTTGTTCTGCCTTGCCTAAAAGTCTTCCATAGTAAAGTACAATACTACACTGTAGTTGGTTAAGAATGCATTTTTCAAATATTTTTACTTATAGCAGAGAGAACTGATATGGGTTGATAATTATTACAAGAAGTCCGAGAACCTTGCTTAAAAACAGGTGTCAAATTAGTGATCTTCAGGATATTTGGAAAGATACCCTGTTTGGCATGTAGATAAGTTAATGATATATGTCAAAGGCTGGTAGATTACATTTGCTGCTGCAGTAGAAAGTAAAATAGGATGGATTTATCTAAGCCAAATGATTTTAAATCTTCCAGTCTTGATCTTAGCTATGTATCTGAGTAACATAATCACAATACTAGAAATGCTGAGATCCAACATTTAAACATGGCCCCCTTTAGAACAAAAAGTTCTCTCTGCCTGTTATAGGATGTTATTTTGGAACAGTATTCCGTTAGTAATCAGGCAAAAGCCTACTACATGATTGTATGCATTCTTTCAAACAATCTTTGTATCACTATTATCTTGCTCTCCTAACTATTTCTCGCTATCAGTATACCATTCTATCTTTGTCTTTGGATATAGTGTCTGTACTTTGTTCTATTTTAATGTACTTACTCTCAATCTTAAACATGTTTAAGGAGAGTCGAAGGGGCCATCTAATTATAGTTAACTATATCTTGCTCTTTCTCTACTATTAACAGTTCTTATTACCATATTCCTTTATTAACCTTCTATTGTACATATATAGTGGAGTAAACCAACAAAATAAAATTAAAAAAGTGTGTTGTGTACAAATTTCCCACACTAATGAAACAAAAGAGAAACAACTCATGAATAATGCTATGAAAGTCAGGCAGTTCATGCTGTTTATCCAGCCTTCTGATTACCATGCCTACTGCTAAATTTCAGGTTTGTTTTAGGTGTAAGTCTCACCCACCTCCCTCCCTTACATGCAAATCCCCAGAGTGAGATGTTTTGTTCAATGGGACTGAAAACAATCAGGTTCCTTTCACCCTCAACTGTTAAATGGATAAAAGAAAAAGTATTTCTCTTACACAGACTTGCTCTTGACCTGGCTACTAATTTTCTTTAAATCTTCTCCAAATCTCTTAACTGCACTTCGTAACATCTCGATATCCTCATCTCCCCATTTTCCACTGTTGCTACAGTGTAGAATAATGCAGTAAAAATATAAATATTTACTGTAATGTCAAATGAATAATTAAAAGCAAAACTGTATGGTACCCCTCTCAGTGGTGGCCTTGTTACCAGTATTTTCAAATTTAGAAGCCTAGGAACTTAAAGAAATCTTACAAGCTTTTGCAAGCCTGGATAAGCCAATCCTCTACATGTATATGTTGAGAGCTGGAGTTTAGAGATTCAGTAATTCTGTTGCAAATGCAAAAGGCATGATTGGTGGGTTCAACAAAGACACTTACGGTGTAGTACATCTACAACTGGTGCAATGCAATGTTTCTAAAGTGCTTCTCTCCAAACTGAGTAAGAAACTCAACAATATTGAGAAAATGAAATTCTTAAATTTACTGTAGAAGATAAAAGATTTATTTAAGTACCTTGCACTTGAAGCTGATGGAGGCATCATGCCAGTGTCGTTGTTTAAAGGGTGTAATTGCATTGTGAGTTCTCCTAAATGAGAGAAAGCTTCCCCTGCAGCTGTGAATATTTCAGCTACCTATTAAATATTGATGAAAATTGTCCAAAATTAGACCTGGCAAGTTCATCTTCACCAACAGTTATGAACAGAAAATGTAAAAAAGAAGTGATAAGTAATGTTAAATGCATAACATGATCTCATTGATTAGAACTAGTTTGAAACCAGAGGTATCAGCAGTTTGCTGAGTACATGTATATCATCGTATGGGTAACAGCAGTCATAAGTTTGTTTTTAAAAGCTAATTTGAATTTGATGATCTGGGACGATCTGGGGAGCAGGGTTGGCACAGTGGTGAGAGCACTCGCCTTCCACCAATGTGACCCGAGTTTGATTCCCGGATGCGACGTCATATGTGGGTTGACTTGGGTCAATTTTTGCTGGGCATGTGCTGCTAACCTCTCAGAACCCCTACCCCATTATAGTCTATTCCATGGCCAAAGATAGACCCCATCTTAGTCACTTCAGGGAGCACTAGTGCTACCAGATGTAAATTCCTAGACGCACTGTCAAAAATTTAGGCGCACAGCCAAAAATGTTGCGGAGCGTAGCTTAATATACCGGTTGCAACAAAAAGCTTCAACCTTCTGCACAATCTCAATAAGTACTACACTTTGTTATGTTAAAGATGACAGAAAAATTCCACATTCCATTTCCTTTGAAATTAACATGAATAACATACACTATCAGTTTACTGCTCACAACCATTTCATTTCATTTTGATGCGCAATGAACTTTAGTTCAAAAGGCTCCCTTAGCAAAGATACAGTGATTATTCGTTTCAGTAAAACTTTGTTAATGGTAGAGACACGTGTCATAAATTCACCGAAGGCATTTCAGAAGCATATGGTAGTCCGGTACCATCTCATTGTTGACACAAACATCAGTCAACACCGGTAATTGATGTCAATTGGGAAGATTCCTCGCAATCTGCGTGCTGAAGTCGAAGTTTCTTCACTCGGTATTCTGGCAAAGGATGTGAAATTTGTGGAGAAAGCGATCTTGTCACACCGGAAAGAGCATCTGGATGTGTTTCTTGTGATTAATTACTTGGAGGGCTGAAAGCTAGACAGCTATTACGTTACAAGCTAATTGTGTGGTTTGTAAGTTAAGAGTTGTTTTAAGTTGACATCGGCAAACTCGATTGTTGGCGAGAAGCATGTGCCTTGGAAGATGGACTTCTCTAATTTTCTCGCACGTGTCAACGGAGTCTTTACAAAATCAAAGAGTCTGGGATTGAATGGAAACGTCGTCCGGAGGACACATAAAACACACACTGGTGCAAGGAAAATGATGTAGTTTTATTATTCGCAGCCTGATCGTGTTATATACCTACGTTTTTATTTGAATTCATTATTTCAAGCTTCCTTTTCATGTGTCAAAGTAAAAAAGCAATGAGCACAGTTGCACTGAACTTGTGCGTGTTACTCATGTGCGCAAGTGCAATCACACATGATTTTTCAGGCGCACAATAAAAAATCTAGTCGCATGTGCAACCAGCTGGTTGCAAACTTTGAGCCCTGCACTTTTGGGCAAATGTAATTTTTGTGATCCCAACTTAGTCACTTTCTGTTTATGCATCTACCTTGTAATGAATTGACACATTTTGCTAAGCTGAATGTAGAACACTTTACTTTTCACCTACAGTAGAAAAATTCTGGTACACTTACCCCCAAAATCCCGAAAATGTGCAACTCCATTCTAGTAACTCTATTGAAAATGCAACCCCATTATAGTCAATCCAATTATGAAAATGAGACCCCATCCAGCAGCATAGTTTGACACAGCAGTAACACAACATTTGAAACCAAATCATGCTTCTGCTATGCAACTGCCATGCTTAATCTGAATTAAATTAATTTGATTGAGTTCGACACAGCAACAGCCCAACGTTTGAAATGGGCCAGACTGGGTCCACAGAAGTGAACTCTGGACCTCAGGTCCATGTTTTGCATACGTTCTAATAATGGTAATGTTGATACTGATATTAGTACGGATGATCTTCAAGATGACGAGACGATGAGGGCAGGGCTCGACCTTAACTTTTGCTCCCAGTAGGCTTATGGCTAGTAAAATGGTAGTTCTCACTAGCCAAAGAGCTTTTTCTACTAGCCATAAAATATTCAGTTCAAGTTAACTTAGTAATTACCCTAGTTTTGAAAAAAAAAAAA
Source organism: Pachyseris speciosa (assembly GCA_016490735.1). NCBI lineage: Eukaryota > Metazoa > Cnidaria > Anthozoa > Scleractinia > Pachyseridae > Pachyseris > Pachyseris speciosa. The sequence goes on along the minus strand of JAEMWC010000547.1, from coordinate 376,890 downwards.
CCTCTGATATCCATTGAAGATCATCGAAGCACGAATATGGCAGACACTTTCATTTACGATTGAAGTGTGTGATGGGAACACTTGGATCCAGTCTCTTTAGCTGAATGTGGCTTGGTCATGAAGCTGTTCACTTTCATTCACACAAAAGATTACATCGTTTTCTTTCTTTCTGCATGTTAAACATTGTGTCACAATTTTCACAGCACTAAATTTATCTTTAGCAGTTGACAAAGAAATTTGCCTCCATAATTTTAGTAGCCAATATGGCTAGTAACTGAGGGAATTTCACTAGCAAAAACTGACAATCCAGTAGTATTTGGCTTGTTGACCATCGCCAAGGTCGAGCTCTGGATGAGGGTGATCACAATCAAAACATTATAATTAAGTGAAGCACGATCGTCCAGGTGAGTGTAGTCCTGAGAAGGACTGTTTGCGGTGACATTGACGTTTCAACAACCTGAGCTGAAGTCATCATCAGAGTCAAGACTGATGATGACTTTCACTTCCGTTCAGGTTGTTGAAACGTCAATGTCACCACTAACAGTCCTCAGGACTACACTCACCCTGACGATCGTGCTTCACTTAGTTAGGATATGACTCCTGGAGACTCCTGGGTTCAAACCATTTACAATAATAACATTATCTGGCAAGAACAGAACAGTCAATGCTCACCTTTGCTGCGGATGAACTCATGTTAAAACTCTTCAGAACATCCCATTAAGTTTACTGTACCGCGCTAACAATTTAAAACATAAATTCCCATTATGAGCTACGGTAATAGGTATCAAAATTCTCGCTGAATACTATTTCGCTTTTACAACTAACTACGGTTACAAAAAACAGATTCGTTGAAGTCAGCAATGATCGGTGCCCTTTGCTGTAGGCTCACAATAACAATTAGTGAAAAAAGTTGACCCAATACACAATCAGATTGAACTTAAAGCGATCTCTTATCCATTCAACGAAAAATCAGGACCTACCTTTCAACCTTTAATTACCCGCTAAACAACGGGAAAAGATCGCGATTTGGTAAGAGAAACGTTTAGCCATTTGTTCTGAGCGCCATTTTGTCATAAAACTGGCTACCAGGCTTCTGCCCGGTAAAAGACGAATTAGTCCCAAGTGCCTTTCCATATACGGTAGGACAATCGGTAGGACTATATATTAATAATATTATCATTACAGTTCATTAATATATCCTGAGTTGAGGGGAGGGTAAGGGGGTGGGGGTGGGGGTGGGGAGGGTGTCTTGTCAGGAAGTCACGATAGTAAATTTTCGGTTTCACGAATCACGACTGAAGTGTTAAATTCACGAAGGTCACGGAAAAAATCTGATCACAATGCAGTGAAACGAACTCAACTTTATAGACATTCACGATTTATTTTTTACCTATTCACGATTCACAGCCAAGGACTTTTGCATTTCACGCCTCACGGAATACACTTCAATCACGATTCACGGAACAGTTTTTTTTTTTATCAAATCACGATTCACAGAGCACAAAAAAACCGGATCACGGCGTCACGAAAATACCCTCGCCCCCTCCCCACCCCCTCTGAGTTGAAGAGATGTACCGTAAAATAATTTTAAAAGTTGGTTGGACCCATTTGGATCCTGAGCAAATGATACACGTGGCACAATAGAAAAACTGGTACAGCATGTCGCGACCACGAAGGTAAATAGTATGATGACGTGTAGAAATATATGACAAATGGCCAAATTTGAGTGTTCGGTCGTCCATGAGTAAGTATTGTAACCTGCTATTGAAGGACGTTTACAGTAAATGCCTAGTGTAAGAACGAAGAACGCGTTCCTGAAGCGCAGCCAGGGAGCCCACCCTTGGCCACGTTGCCTATTTGGCTTTGTATTTGTGGCCATTTTCCCTTACGGTTATTATGGTAAATAATGCCAAAAAATTAAGAACGAATAATGAATATGTGAATGACCATCGCAGTTATGAACACTACTTAAGCAGTACTGAAAATAAAGCCTGCAAAAAAATCGGGCTTGTACGTATAATTGTTATAATTACAATTCGAACCCACGACCTCTGCGATACCGGAACGAACGAAGCGGCTTGACAGTCTCTGTCAGTTGGAACAGGCCACTACTAATAACAAGACTCATGTATTATGGTAAAAATGTATGAGATCATTAATTTTGAAAAAGGAAAGTGCATAAAAATGCAAAACAAATATTAAATAAAATTGGCAACATTAATACCATCGAGATCTGTTGAATACAACAGTTCGGTTTATTTCAGGTGAGGCCTTCCAAGAGAGTGAAGCAAGCGATACTCTGTTGAGTGACAGCTATTATATCATCTTGCACGGTAATTATGGACCAGGCGAATGTGAGAAGAAAATGAGCCTTCCCTCGTAAGGAAAGCTTTTAAAAAAATAGAGGAGTTGAGCTGGTGATATATCTCTGTACCATTGTGAAATATTGGGAAGTCAGTTCTGTTCTCTCACGCGTGTGCTGTACCTAGAAATATTCTAATTCAGTTCACCAGAAAGAACGTCAGTCAATTGCTTCATTTTTTTCCTTTGGAAGCAGTTTGTCTTCCATCTCAGTGTGTTCTCCTTTAATTAGAGATGCCTTCTCATTGTATATGTTGACTTTTGGCTAATTAGTCTACAGAGGTTTGTCAACTGCACTTTAGTCTAGGTTTCCTGAATCGGAACCAAACCTTTTATCTTATGTTACCATGACTCAGTCTATTTGCAAACAAAATATTATAAAGCAAAGTACAAACAAAGCTTCGAATTGTGTCTCTTTTATCTTGATTTGGTGAGGAATGGACGCAAAATACCAGCAGGAGAAACCCCTAAGAACCTTCTCGTTTAGAACACGAGATTCAGTGGATTACATGAGCTCATCCGCGCACGGGAGGTTCATTCCAAGAGGAGTAATTGCCACAGTTATTGCACTGATCGTCATGCTCATAATTTTGGTTGTCGTTTTGGGCGCTCTGCTCGGCAAAGAAAGATCTACAGATGTCGTGTCCTCTCGAAACCGGAACGAAGAAGGCAAGTTAGAGATTTAACCTTTCCCGGTGTACTTACATTCATGTTGTTCTAAAACTTACTCAGCAACAGCAACAACACATATCTATATATATAGGGAGAGAATTGAAGATTTGTTTTAAGAACACTCAGTAATATAAAGCAGATAAAGGTCTTAAATCTCATGATAACTCAATCTTATACCGAAGATTCCTAAAGACATCTTATTTATAACAACTTGGCCGCCATTTCTGCGATTCACGAACAATTTTTACCTTATTGAGCCCACTGCAAAATGCAATATAGCAGTCAAACTCATGCAGATGAAAAAACATCATTTACCTAGACAATATTCGGTCGCTCGTAAATCAATTGAGTCCGCCTTCCTGGATCTAGATCTTAGATGCTGAACTAAATTGAAATTTCAATCCCTGAATAGAGAGATTTTAATTTACACTCGCACTGCCTCTCTTTAGAGACTTGAGCAGAACTACAAGAATTAAAACCAGTAACACCATTAACAACAGTAACACTACTTTTTCTAGTATTTGCCAGCTGAAGGAGTCAGCGCTTTCAAATGAAGTTGCACTATTAAAATAGTTGTACTTTACCAAAAAACTCCGTCAAATTAAGAAAGGGTTTTCTCTAACCGTGGCCGTGAGCGAGACAGGATATTTTTTTTGTTAATGAAAAATGTAATTGTTTAAAGAGAAGCTGGCTTTAAATATGTTAATTCTGTTAGAAAATCAATTGATTTGCTTTAATGAATAAAAGGATTCTCAGGAGAAAAAGGTAGGTCCGTCTGGTATGGTGTGGACACGAGCTTCATCAATAATTTATTATCTGCGCTACCGCAATATTGACATGCCTAAGTTACTACATTAGACTTATTCGAAGCAGAGTTAGATTGTTACGGAGAGTCTTCCGTGCGGCGAAATGGTGAGAAGCGAGGACAAAATGGAGTTATAATCCAAGTCATTCGATGGAATTGTTTCAAGGTGCTTCCCGTTGAAATCGCCGACTACATACATCTCTCGTCCCTCGAGTCTTCGTTCCGTATTGCGCAGGCTTGACGAAACGAGCGACTCTCGAAAGATCCGATAGCTTGACGATTCTGATTGGCTTTTTCAAACAATTCAAATAAACGAAAGTAAAACAGAGTTCTTACAAATTCTCACACGGAGCTGAAAGCTAAGCATGCGCAGTTCAGCCGGAAGTACGCTATTTTCGGACTTCAAATCGGATCTTTCCAGGGTCGCTCGTTTCCCGACCGCTGGTCAAGGGGAACGAAGACCCTGGGTACGAGGTTGATATAATCCTCTTTAATTCAATTTTACTGCGCATGTATTCGCTCTGTCTTAGAATATGCCTCTCGAGCTTTCCATTTAGCTTACCAGTCTATTTGTCTGGGCAAATCGAGAAAGTTCAGAAGCTAGTTTTAAGTATTATATACCGAGAAGCATCATATAGGAAAGCGCTAGAAGATGTAAATTTGACAACGCTGTTTGATAGGCCAGAAGAGTTATGCGTAACTCAATTCACTCAAATCAGCGAGAGTGATGGTCAGCATAAACTAGCTAGCCTGCTGCTTGCGCGCAAAAATCCTTCTCAATACAATTTAGGAAAGAAGCGAGTGTTTGAAATTAAAAGGTTTCAAAATTCCTTCATAATGCACTTCGCAGCAAAATATATGATTTTTTGAATTTACAACATTAGAATTTAGAATTAATTGTAATAATTATAATATTACATAATACTTAATATTATTACACAATACTCTATATATTATATCATTTACATAACATACATTACGTAATCCTGTTTTAACACAAGTAATTCAGCCAATAGCTGCTAATTGATTGATTGATTGATTGATTGATTGATTGATTGATTGATTGGAATATTTGATAAGGTTTATGCTTAGTTCGTGTTTTTTCTTTCAGTGTCGTTACTGAATCCCAAATTACCATTGCGGTGCCAGATAAATCATTATAAAAATGTAATTATTGGAAAGATTTTATCACAGTGAGGTTTAAATAGCTAAAAATTCCCTTTGCCTGCTTCCAGTGACCAGAAACCCCCCAAACTGTTTTCTTTCAGTGAGCCTTTGCTAAAACTGCCCACGTGAAACAGTATCCATACCTTCTTTCAATACGCATGCATCATTTTTGTTTGTATTTGCCAACACGAAGGAACAAAGAATGACAATCCTTAATAATCGATAGTACAGGCTATAAGTGAAAAAAATGTATATATAATTAAAAGATAAATATCAAATGCATTTGCGACTTTATCACCGACCTTCTCTAACTTTTAGGAACGTCAAACCCGGAAAGTCAAGATCCGACTCCATTTCCTGGTATAACGACTCCTGGAACAGAAGTCTGGTGGAATGTACGACTGCCAAATTACATCACTCCCAAACATTATGACGTCACTATATTAGTGGATCTAGTAAGGTTTAAGTTTAGTGGTAACGTGAGTATTTCGATTGCCGTGACTAAACCTACAGAATATATATTGGTGCACACAAACAAGTTAGTGGTGACGTCAGTCTCTGTACACCAGTCCTCGGCAGGTGAGTATATGTAACTAAAGTATAAGCGTAGGTTATTATGTAGAAACATCTGGAGAGCTCAGTACCTCTTGTCCGAGTAAATTAATGCTTTCTTGTACTAAAACGTTTTTCATTTATTACAAGAAAAGCTCAGCTACCCTTTTTAATTCAAGGATGAAACCTATATTTGTGGCAACGCGTTCTGGTCTGTGAAAACCTGTTAAACTTTATCAATTTTGTCATTTTCTAAGGCCTAAGGACAGAAAAAATACACAAACCCACTTTCATCTCTCCCGCTAAGATTTTGCCCCTTTGAGGACTCTCCCATGGCCAAGAAATCATTAAAAAGTGATAAAATGTCGCAATAACCAAAGGCGGCCATGGTTTGAACGTTACGATTTGCAGATATTAACCTCTCTCTAACTAAACACGTAATTCAGTCTTCGGACTGCGATGTGGTTTTATAATAAACGATTTATCTAAACTTATCACCTTATGCGACATTCAGGAAGAAGTGTCTCAGATTTAGACTGATATTTTCTCAGATGCAATTGCCATTAAACAACACTTTTGGTTTGAAAAGAACCAATTTTACGTCATCCACTTGGAGACCTGGCTACAATCAGGAGAGTATGTCATCAACATGGCATTTGAGTCGGACCTAAGATCAGAGCTGGGAGGTTTCTACAGAATGCAATATAGACGCAATGATGGAACAGTCGTGTAAGAACCTTTTGTTTTAGTATACCCTTCCCATGTAGTTCTAAGAAACATTGTGGGGTAAGTAGTTGTGTGTAAGTATTCTTCTAAATCAAGTTCAGGATGATTTCAGTTTACCTTGTTTAGCTATAACGAAAGTGACTTACGTTTAATTGTTGTCATTCTCAGCCATTTGGCAGCAACGCAGTTCTCTCCAGCGGATGCACGCAAGGCATTTCCTTGCTTTGATGAGCCCGCAATGAAGGCGACCTTTAGCGTAACCTTGGCCCACGATCCTAGTTTGATTGCTGTTTCCAACATGCCCATTCACCAAAGCCAGGAGAAAGATGGCTGGAAATACGATACATTCAAGAAAACTGTAGTCATGTCCACATATCTAGTAGCTTTTGCTGTCTGCGAATTCAAATATGTTGAATTTATCCATAAAAACTCGATAAAGGTACAGAGCTGATTTCATGTTTTGGAAAATAATAATTATCTCCAGGATTGTAAAGATAGAGGCATGCAATAAACACTGTTCTATGTTTTAAAACATTTTTGTTCCTCCCCAAAATTTGGTAAACTCGTACCCAATTTCTCTCCCCTTAAACTTGAAATTATCTGCCGATCTGGTAATGCTGAGTAGTGAAGTCCCTGAACAGAACAAACAAGGAAGTGAAACTAGTATAACAATATGATTTCTTTCTCAGGTGTATTGAAAAAATATCACACGAAAGACAACAACAAAAAAACAAACAAACAAACAAACAAAAATCATACACACACAAAACGCAACCATACTATTGAAAATTAAATTCGGGTTTAGTAACTGACTGGAAAGTTGCGATGAAAGTCTTTTTCTTTCAGGTCAGAATATATGCACCGCAAGAGCAAATTGATCAAGTGAAATACGCCTCAAAAATCACCGATCATCTTTTCACTTTCTACGAGGAATACTTCCAGATAGAATACACATTGCCCAAGTCAGGTGAGAATCAGTGGTGTAAGTCACAAAGAAAACAAAAAGTTTAATAAAACTAGGCTTACAGCGTTGCAGTAACGTTGCCAGCAGTGCACTCATGTGTGGTTTTGACTTGATATTTTACGTTAAATAAGTAATAGTAATAATAATAATAATAATAATAATAATAATTTAGAACTTATATAGCGCATTTTCCATGTGTATATGATCAAATGCGCTTTACAAGCAGATGAAATTGGAATTTGGAAATGTTGGTTTTTGTGGAGAGGGGAAAACCGGAGAACCCGGAGAAAAACCTCTCGGAGCAGAGAAGAGAACCAACAACAAACTCAACCCACATATGACGTCGGGTCCGGGAATCGAACCCGGGCCACATTGGTGGAAGGCGAGTGCTCTCACCACTACGCCATCCCTGCTCCCCCACGCCATCCGTGCTCCCCCAAAAGAAAGTAAATAAACAAATAAATGAATAAATAAATAAACAGATGAACGTATGAATTAATAAAACATTGATTGATTGATTGATTTACTGAATGAATGAGTGAATGAATAAATAAATAAATGTATAAATAGATAAGTACCGTAAAAGCTCTTTTAAGCCAAGACATGCAAGAATATTACGAATGGCGTCAAGGCTGATACTACGTGAAAAAAGTTGACTTCACGAGACACCAACATGACAGAAACTCGATAAAGTAGGGTTTGCAACCATGGACAGCTGTTTCGTACTTCTTGGATCTCGTCAGCATGGTGTAGCAAATTTAAAAGACGCTAGCTTCAGAGCCAAGATCCCGGGGAGGAAGGGGGGGGGGTACTCCCAGAAAAATTCGGTGGGGGTGTGCGGCCCGCGTCGTGAAACTCTTACCTTATCGATTTTCCCTACCCTATTTCAGACCTGATCAAAAATTCAGTACCTTATGTAAATATGTCTTTAAGTGTTTATAGTAAAAAAAAGCATTGTTGTTCAGACCTATTTTACGGACACGGTTGGCGTAAACATAATTTGAGAAGGGTGTTTGTTGATGGTCTTGTCGCCTGATGATGAAAAAGAAGCCTCTTCTTGAAAAATACCCAATTCAAGTCTAGAGTGAACAAATCATATCCTATTTCAGACCAAATGGTCAAAATTGATACCCAGTTTCAGACCAAGACGGCTAAACAACCATACCCTTTGGGGTCGCACATACATATATACCCTATATAAGGGAGTACCCCACCCCGGGGCCAAGATGAACGCAACTAAATTGCACAGTGATCCATTCACGATATCGAATTCCGTACCTTGGACTCTCTTGACATCCCACACAAGCGTTGCAACACCACGTGTCCCGGATAGCAAGGATTCCAAAAGTGTCACGATGGCGTCTCGTAAAGAAAAATGTAGGTTGGCCAAAACCCAATCTGGCAACGGATTTGTCGCATGTCAATAGAGTTCAAGGTACAGAATTCGATATCGTGAATGGGTCACCGTGCAATGCGGCCCAGTTGTTTTGTTTTTAAATAAATATACATTCAAACACATAATACATCCCTCTTACTAACCTCGTTTTCTTGGTCCGTACGGTAAGTTACGGACCGAGTTTTTTCCCGTTGATTTATGGCCCAAGCGCGAAGGGTCTTAAATTAATGGAAAAAAAAAAACTAGGATCCGTAACTTACAGTACGGACCGAGAAAACGTGCTTAATAAGTTATTTAGCAGTAAAAACGTAAAGCCTGTGGGATGTCGCTGGAGTGACAAGGATACCAATTCAAGGGTATCAATTCATATGTAATTGTGGGAATGAACTTGAGATGTATTTTTGAAAATCTCATGAAGGTATGCAGGAAAGATATTATTTATTGCTTGTACATGGCAACCGCTAACTGATTTGTACGCCTTTGTTCAATTGTGTCTCAGCCAAGACCATGCAGTAAACTTAGAGGATGGAGAAAGTTGCATAATGAGATTAGTGATTATGCGGACAGCCCTATTTTGTAATTTGTAGAAGAATTATTTTAAGACGAAAACGGCGTGTTTAAGATTTGAAATGAGCCCTCCACCCTCTATTAAGCTCCCCGTTGATGAGGCCCGAATTTAAATTAGCCCCAGCGGAGCTTAATAGAAGTAAATGTAAATCTGTAAAGGACCTCCAACGAAAATGCTGCTGGACCCATAAACATAACTATGGAATTATGTGCTCTTTTATCGTGAGTTTCTTGTTCACTAATGTCCCGCTTGATGGGACAATACAAATTATACTCTCTTCCGAATCCTCCGAAATTGCGACCACTGACCAGTCCTCAAAATCTTGCTTGCGTTTGCCTCGAAGAAAAGTCACTTCATTTTTGACGGTCAGCACTATGTCCAAGTTGATGGTGTTGCCATGGGGTCTCCATTAGGCCTTTTTTTGGCGAATGTCTTTATGTGTCATTTTGAAGAGAAATGGGTGATGAATGGAGGAGACTCCGGTCAATCTATTTGGTTTCGATACGTTGATGACACTTTTACGTTGTTTGACAGTGGTGCCAATGCCTCTAGTTTTCTACATTACCTTAACCACAGACATTCCAATATCAATTTCACTATGGAACTCGAAGAAAATCAAGAGATCCCTTTTTGGAAGTTCTCATTAAACGCAATCACAGCAACTTTTCAACAATCGTTTACCGAAAAAGACGGCGTTCACTGATCTCTATACAAAATGCGACTCATTCACACCAAGGAAGTACAAAATCAATTTAATCCGCACTCTCACCTATCGTTGTTTGCGCATTTGTTCCACAGCCTGATTGTGAGATAAAAGAGAGGTTATTGGTAAGGGACTTAAAACCTGCCCTCAATGATAACGTTGCCAGTGAAAAACTCCGTCTTTCAGGAGCGTAGCTACCTGTATGCACGGTACGCACGTGCGTACCTGAAAATATCGAAAATAAAAGAAAAATAAAACACAAAAAATTAATAAAAAAGCAAGTACATAAAAGATAAGCGTTTCAGTTAAAACAACAGACGGTGTTTTTCAGCACCAAATGTCGGTTACCAGAGAGGAGCAACGTGACTTATTGGAGGACCGAATGGTCCAGACAAGGCGGGAAAAAAGCGATTAGAAAGCAAGCGGGATGGTAAAGAGTGAACACTTTGTGGTCTCCTCGTTTTATAGCCTTTGGATCGGCCTGTCTTCACTCTGCTAGGTTTTCCATGGCCAAAAAATAAATCAATTACAGATTATTACTTTGCCACTGGCACTGACAAAATGATACAGCAGAAAGACGAAAGAAAATGAAGAGGCTCAAGACGGAGCATTATGTCAGATGCGAGGTAGTCCTCGTTATCCGTGATACATCTTCATAAACATGACGAAATCGACTTTAATGAGGTAATTTCCGAGTTTACTGGAAAGAAAGACAGAAGATTAATCACCTCTATGAAAGCTATGGACAGCTATATTTTACATAGCCTCAAGACTTTGGTGATGGAGACATATGCATATTGGCCTTTTTTTCCCTTTTTTTTTTTGTAAATTTCTAAGAAAAGAGCGGTTCAGGGGCCGGGGGGGGGGGGTGGGATTCGGTCGACTCCCCTAAAATTAAGGCCTTAATGTCTAAAAACTTGCAGTTATCACAAAACTCTGGTGAAATAATTAAAATAAGGTAAAGCAATAAAACCCAACAGAACATGTCACTCACGGCGAAATTTAGCGTGATCTGCGTAACATAACATAATAATTGGTTCATGCGTCAGCGTGCGTTCATCGAGATATGAAGCACGCGGGAAGTTTGGAGAGCACGAAAGATGCGTAAGAGTTGGTCGAGGTGTAGCCTAGAACAACTCTAGCTTCTTGAGTGCTCTCTAAACTTCCCAAGTGCTTCATATCTTGATGAACGCACAGCTGACGCATAAACCAATTGTTTTATAACATTTTGAACGCGGTAGTAATAGTTTAAAGATTCTGTAAAAGCTTTCTGTCACCGAGGAACTTCGCATGGCTTTCCTTTGGCCAATTTTGTGTCCAAAAAAGTGAGCAGCTGTACGGAGAGAGAGAGAGAGAGAGAGAGAGAGAGAGAGAGAGAGAGAGAGAGAGAGAGAGAGAGAGAGAGAGAGAGAGAGAGAGAGAGAGAGAGAGAGAGAGAGAGAGAGAGAGAGAGTTTTGGCATCAGTCGGAACGCTGCAGAGCTCAATAATGATGTCATTTCACACAAAATCTTTCCTTAGCTAAGAAGACACAAAACCCTAAAGTGGCTTGATAGTTTCACTGTTATTTCCCATGTCCACGGAGGATGCCTTTCTCAGCGGCCAAACATCATCCAGTTATAACGAAAACAGCGCTTGCAAAAGCATACGAGCTTCTCCCTCGCAGACCCGTCCACGATAAAATTATCAAAGCACATTTCGCTGTTTTGAAGCCAGATCCCCGAAGCGACGTATTTCCAACAATGTTATATGCGTATCCAACATTGTTAGAAGCGTTCTTACAACAATTTTGGGACGTGTTCTTCTTAACAATAGGGCCGTTTATACGAGAGAAAATAAGCCGCGGCTTACTCTGGCCACGGCTTACATAAGACGCGAACGCTCCGTATAAATGGTACAAAAGCTACATTCACGGCTTTCTCAAGCTGCGGTTTATCCTGGCCTAGGAGTTTTTACTCGTATAAATGGTTCCTTTCGCGTCTTATGTAAGCCGCGGCCAGAGTAAGCCGCGGCTGATTTTCTCTCGTTTAAACGGCCCTAATGTTTCAACGTGTAGCCGGGGCTTTAGCACTGTTTTTTAACATTTTCTTGACAGCTTTTTGACAACTTTCTGTCAAATTTTGAGACGTGCATTTGATCGGCTTTTTTTCCCTCGAGCGTGAGTTTCTGCCTTCAATTTAATTAAAGCTTTTAAAAAACACTTTCCCTCGTAGACACGTACATTCTAAAATTACCAAAGCCAGCCAAGACATCCAAACGCTGATTCTTACCGGTTCAAACAAACAATTGCACAATAGGAATATGAAGCACGCTCGCACAATTGAATTATGTTATAAATATATGATCCCGGATTCATCAGCGCTAAGATAAACTTTGGTGTGCTTCTTGTTAGGGTTAGCTTCTTGTTTCTCAGCTTTTTATGAAACACAAAGTTGCATAGAAACGCAAAGCAAGCCTGTTATGTTCAGCCTGAACTCAATTGCTTACGTCAAATCAACTGAATTCAACATAGATTCGCAAATTTAAATTCGAATGCGCATCCATAAATGTCGATCGTAGCATATTCTAGAATTCTTTCGTTTTGTCGCAAGAGTTGACTTAAATTTAAAGCTATTAAATCACTTTGATTTGCCCCTGAGAATGCTGGAAATCACATTTCCGAGGACTAACATTTCAAAATGTCCAGGGGTGCAAACCCCCCGGACTCCCCCCCCCCCCCCCCCCTCTACAAACTCCCGCCTTTCAGCGGTCATATAATCGAATCCTCTTCATATAAATCCTAGATCCAGCCCCAAAAGATATAGACAGTTGTATTTTACAGAGCCTTAGCCGGATTTCGGTCTATTGTTCATGGAGGTGTACACATGTACATATGCATATACGTTGATATTTTTTAGATTTCAGTCTAAGAAGCGCTAATCTGAATGAAAATTAACTAGGGTATACGGCTATGTATGTGATTTTACAAGGAAAACAATACGGGTAAAAAATGTGGCACACAGCGGTAAATAAATCACTTTTTTGTGAATAAAAGTCTTGTTAGTTCAATTAATGATAAGCGAGCGAAGCACTTCAATAAACTCAAGCAAGCAACACAGGCTAGAATTTCACGACTTAGGTAATATTTCATAGGCAAGTAAGAAGGCATACCCTTACAACATAACCACCGCATGTTGATGGTAAAAGAAAATTTAATGAAGGCACGTGAAAAAGATTGGATTGGAGAAGGATATTTCGATTATGAATAAGATTGAAGATGAAACCCAATATGTCTTTCTGTTTCGTTGTCCAAAGTATTGATCAATTAGAAATGCCATTCATGATGAAATAGTTAATAGAATACCAAATATTAAGCTGTTACCATTTGCTGATTTAATTGTTGAATTAATGAACTGTGCAGATATCATTAATCTACAGTTTGATAAGTTTATTTCCGCGTGTTTTGATTTACGAAACAATCTGTTGTCAAACTAGCAATGAAAACGTAAAGCTTGTGGGATGTGGCTGGAGTGACAAGGATACTTCACAAATTAATGTGATCAAGTAAGCTGAAGCCACTACAATGCTAATGCTTGGGCTCAATCTTTACTTTGGTAGATTTAAGGGGTAATGCCCGCTACCTTGTGGCCTTAGTGCCTTTTGAGTGGCTTCAGCTTACTTGATCACATTAATTTGTGAAGTATCCTTGTCACTCCAGCTACATCCCACAAGCTTTACGTTTTCATTGCTTGTTTTGGGGGGAGCAGGGATGGCGCAGTGGTGAGAGCACTCGCCTTCCACCAATGTGGCCCGGGTTCGATTCCCGGACTCGGCGTCATATGTGGGTTGAGTTTGTTGTTGGTTCTCTTCTCTGCTCCGAGAGGTTTTCCTCCGGGTTCTCCGGTTTTCCCCTCTCCACAAAAACCAACATTTCCAAATTCCAATTTCATCTGCTTGTAAAGCGCATTTGATCATATACACATGGAAAATGCGCTATATAAGTTCTAAATTATTATTATTATTATTTTATTGATATGTGGGTACTTGAGCCTGAGCATTAGCTATGCCATGCTGATGAGGCCTAACAAGGCCGAAACAGCTGTCCATGGCTGCTAATGCTTGGGCTCAGTCTTTACTTTGGTAGATTTAAGGGGCAATGCCCGCTAGCTTGTGGCCTTAGTGCCTTTTGAGTGGCTTCAGCTTACTTGATCACATTAATTTGTGAAGTATTGCTGTCAAACTAGTTGAATTCTTGTTACCGTCGATTACATCTACCCGTGAACGCACGCGTCCAAAACATGTTTTCACGTGATGTCAAACGTTTGAGTTTCAGGTGTCAAACTTTCAAAGTTTTCCCGCCCAAATGTGAAGTTCCTTCGGCGTCTCGTGGTTCAATTCACTGTCAACGCAGTCAAGAAATCTGAGGAAAGTCAGCGAAAATCCCTTCAGTGATATAAATGGAGAGCCGAAAAAGCACTCGAACTGAGTGGGATGCCTTTTTTATAATTTCTTCTTTTCTTGTTGACTGAAAACATATCCCTGCGAGTAGTGAAACACTAGCTGAAACTTCACATTTGGGAGGGAAAACTTTTAAGTTTGACACCTGAAACGCAGACGTTTGACGTCAAGTGAAAACATGTTTTGGGTGCGTGTGTTCACGGGTAGATGCAATCTACGGTACCCTCTTCCGCAATACTGTAATGTTTGAAGGTCATGCAAATAAAGCTTGTTGTTGTTGAAAATTGTGCGTACCTGTGGAAAAATCCTGGCTACGCCCCTGGCTTTATTTGATTGGCCGGATTTTTAATCTCTGTACCAGTACTTCGCTTTAAGTTTTAAAATTGACCCACTTTTTTATAACTGTCACTTCTGAATATGTATGTTGCAACACACGAAACGTCAAGTTAAATGAATTCAAGTTCTTAAAACACGCGTGGTTCGTTTGTCATGTTTATATCCGCAGTCTGTTTTTTTATTTCTGTTTGAATAAGAGGGACTAATTACAAAATATTATCTCTCAGGGGGGGGGGGGAGCGCTTATTAGAGAGGAGGGTTAATAAGAGACGGGGGGGCTTCATAGAGCGTTTCCGGTAGATAGACGAATAAATAGACAATTTACTAAATGAATGAACAAATGAGTGAATGAATAATGAATGAATGAATGAATGAATGAATAACAGTAACAGTAACAGTAACAGTAACAGTAACAGTAACAGTACATGTATATCTTTATTTGCCGTACTCTCACAAGGGAGGTATTGGTCTCTTTACGATAAAGAGTCTAAAATCTTAACGACTTAAAAAACAAAAAGGAGTGTAAATTTTACAATTCACAATAATAAACTAATTTATCATTTAATTACAGCACGAGTGTACTTAAAATAACAAAAAGGTAGTAAATCTCTTTTCTTTTCTAAAATTTTGCAAATATTTTGATTCCCAGCTTTCAGTATATATTTAATCGTGTCGTGATAATTTAAGGCTCGAATGAATGAATGAATGAATGAATGAATGACTGGCTGACTGACTGAATGAATGAATGAATGAATGAATGAATGAATGAATGAATGAATTTGGTCAAAGTTTTCCAGTTTTCTAACATTTCTGCCCAGTTTAACTGAGGTAACATTAAAACTCAACATTGAATTTTCACAAGTAATGTAGTTGCTAATAACCTTTTTCCACAAAGAGACTTCATTCAATGCTCTTCGTTCTTATTGTCACAGATATGATCGCCATTCCTAATTTTCTTTATGGTGCCATGGAAAACTGGGGACTTATAACCTTCAAGGACTGGAATCTTCTTTATAAACCAAATGTGTCGTCCTCAGAAAATAAACAAAGGGTTGCCAAGGTTGTGTCTCACGAGCTGGCTCATCAGGTAATCTAGTGCTCATAAGTAAGAAAATAGCTGACAAAAGGATACCTCATATGTGGGTACTTGAGCCTGAGCATTAGCTATGCCATGCTGATGAGGCCTTACAAGGCCAAAACAGCTGTCCATGGCTGCTAATGCTTGGGCTCAATCTTTTCTTTGGTAGATTTAAGGGGTAATTCTCTCTACCATGTGGCCTTAGTGCCCTTAGAGTGACTTCAGCTTACCACATCACATTGATTTGTGCGGCATCCTTGTCACTCCATCCATATCCCACAAGCTTTACGTTGACAAAAGAAATTCCTTGCAATTACACATTCATTGCCATGATAACTGAATCTCATATTGCATTTGTTTGCATAAAAGTCTCTTCCGGTGGGACAATCTAATTTTCGCGGGTCGCGGGTCGCGGGTCGCGGGTCGCGGGTAAATTGTAGTTTAATTGTATAATTTATTATTGTATGATAAGCTAATATTATTTTTATATTATTTCTAGTTAATGAATATAGTGATTTATTTTATTCTAGGATTTAAATGTTTTTCTCGGAGATACTAGCCTATTTTTCGCTACTCTTAATTCGAGATGAAATAAAGTTTTATGTATGTATGTATAAGTAAAACTTCAAAGACTAGCGTGCACTACAACGAGAAGTCATATGTTAATCAGATTTTTGACCTGATACAGTGGAAGAACGGTCACTTCTCGACATTGGCCACTTTTTTCTCCCAGCGGATACAATCATTCACTCACGACCACATTCTACAACAGCCACTTACCTGTCTTTTTTTTCTTTTAATGCTGAAGGTTATGTTTCCAATGCATGATCGATATGTCTCTTTTTCATAACGTCCAAATGTCGCTTAATCATAGCCCCCCTTTGACTGTTGCAGCCCTGTTTGCGATGGGGGGGAGGGGGGGTGGGGGGGGGACTCTCAGAAAAATTGGGTGGGGTGTGCGGCCCGCTTTGAAACCCTTACCCTATTTCAGACCTGACCGAAAATTCGATACCCTAATTCAGACCTATTTCACGTAGAAAACGGTAAAAAAAAAAAAACAAGCAAGGCTGGTTACACGGCCAGGAATATATATTTAAACCAATATTTCGGGAGGTACAGCCTTCCATCATCAGGGTGTTACATATTATCATAATATGTAACATCCTGATGAAGGAAGGCTGTGCCTCCCGAAATATTGGTTTAAATATATATTCCTGGCCTTATTACCAGCCTTGCTTGTTTTTTACCGTTTTCTAGTTTACAATTTTATAGCTGGTTAGATCTATTACAGGATCCGGCTCTTCTATTTTGCAACGTGGTCCTTGCTAAAGTATTTTCCACTATTTCACGTACACGGTTGGTGTAAACAGAATTTGAGAAGAGTTTTTGTTGGTGGTCTTATCGCCTGATGACGAAGAAGTAGCTTTCTCTAAGAAACATACTAAATTCAAGACTAGAGTGCACAAACCATACCCTATTTCAGACCAAAATGGTCAAAATAGATACCCTATTTCAGACCAAAACGGCTGAAAAGTCATATCCTTTGGGGCTGCACATACCTATATCGCCCATATAAGGGAGTAGCCCCCCCCCCCCACCCCCGGGGGGATGAATTCAGCGTCACCTTGAGCGACAGAATCCAAAATAGGGCTGCCAGGTTCATTATCAGGTCCGGTTACGACACTAGTGCCAGTCTCCTTCTAAATAGGCTCAACTGGGACATTGGTGGAAGGCGAGCGCTCTCACCACTGCGCCAACCTTGCTCCCCATTAATGTTTGAAATAATTAAAGGGCTTTCCCAAGCATACCTGCAGGATTTATTTAGCATCCGTAGTACACCATATAACTTAAGAGATTCTGAGATTAAACTAAACCTGCCCAAGCCACGCACGAACAGTATTGTAAGCGTGCCTTGGGCTACAGCGGGGCGCTACTTTGGAATAGCCTACCCGTAAATTTAGGAAAACCAGACTCTCTTAGATATTTTAAAAGGGAACTTACCAAATTTACAGAAATTGTCAGTCGGGCTCCCACATGGCAATCATTTAATACAGTGTTGTTTTAATTAACTTTTTTATTTATGTAATATACTGAAGAGTTTACCGTCTATAAACAAATAAAATATGTATTAATATAATGTCAACTGATCTTTATTCTCATGGAAAAAGTTGCTTTTATTCCAATCTTATAAACATTTAGCATTACTATGATCTTCCTGACTTTGATCGTAGCACATTAGATAACACTATCAGGGCCCGCGCAGTCATCTGAAATGGCTGGTGTGGTGAAACGTATATACTTTCATGAACAAATAAGCGGTGTTTTAAAACAAGAATAATCAGTTTTCAGTAAAACGTTAAATAGAAAAGTAACTTTGATATTTTTAGTAGAACCCTGCGCGGTTCCTGACATACATACATAAAAGCGACTGTTTAACAATAGAGTCTTAGGCCTTATTTTGAAGATAAGTCACGTAATTAAGTATTCTTTTATTTATATCAATAATCAGGGGAAACCCTGCTTGCAATATTGGATGCTTTATTGCCTACTTCTAAATAGCGTTTGCAAAAATGTAGTTGTGTTTTTTCCATTAGTGAATTTTCGTATGACTTAGATCTGATTTAGTATAGACACCCCAGACCTCACTATTGTAGATCAAGATTGGTGAAAGCATTGTGTCAAAAATTTTACTGGCAAGAGATGGTTTCAAACTACTAAAATAAAATCTGTCGACGTAGGCTAAAAAGAGTACGAATAGCCTTTTCCCTGAGGTGATCTAGCGAAGTTTCCGGTCGAAGAAATGTTCTGACCTCTAATGAAGTCCATTTTGTTTCTTAAGCTGATAACTTTACTGTATAATTTTCACAACTTTTGAAACTCCCATCTGGAATGGAAAACAAAACAACTTAACGGGCCCGGTAATTACCGGGAGCTTCGAGAAACGGGCCCCAGGTGCGATTTTCCGAAAGGCCTTCCTGAAGGTTTACAGTAACTGTAAGTTCAATGAGTTTGTCGTACCCGCGACACGCTACCCGAGAAAATTAGACACTCCGGCTCTCTTTCGCGGCATAGGTATCATAAGAAAGATTTTAAAAGCCCTTTTCCCCTTCTTCCAATATGATTAGTTTTTCTGTCAGTCAATTGTTGAGCCGTATTTTGATTACTGTAGATTTGTATGCAGGCATCATGACATCAGTGACCACCTTATGAATAAACTTCAGGACTCTTGCCGGACGAATTATCACAGGGGCGCACCACATGATTAAACAAACTCAGTTGGTCTAATCTGGGTTAAGAATTGTTTACTACCTGCAACATATATATCATCTTAGGTGCCTTACCGGCACCTAGAACTCATTTTTTTCCGGAATAGCTTTGCCTACTCTGGGGCTAAATTATGGAATGAATTGCCGGCAATATGAAACCGTGAGTGCATGAAGTCCATGAGAGCTTTCAAGAGTAAATTTGAAGATCTCAGTCTCTCTATTGAACCGTAGCCCTACGTTTGTACACAATTCTGAATTATTTCAGTACTAAATATTCCATTTCAATTGTCAATAAGTTATTCTAATTATTTAATTGTATTGTATGTGACTGTATATGATTTTAGTGGAGTTTTTTTCTCTCGGTTTTTCTATCTACCAAATCCACAAGGGTCAGTGCTACCTCAAAATCGTTAATTCATATCGTTTTACTATCAGAGAGGAAACGTTTACGAAAAAAGGAGTCTCTCCACTTTCAACTGGTGACCACTATCTTATTCATTCAGTAAAAAGATAGGCAATCCCAGGGGTCGACCGAGGATCGTTGAATCAAGAAATTTGAAGCATCATGATAAGGAAAAATTTAGAATGGCTCTCACTTGTGCGCAATGGCCATTTATACTGATAATCATGCATGGGCTGCGTGGAGTAATACATTCAGTCTAGCCGTTTTTTGACACACGTTTTTGACACCAGATTTAGGGCTATTCATTGTGCCGTTACTGCTATATTTGACATGAATAATCGGAGTGGTGTTACAACATTAACCTAACATAGTTGATGTCTATTTGATAAGTAAGATATGAGCTAAATGATTGCTGCAGTTTCTACTCCACAACTAAGTGTTTTCAGTAGAATCTTGTGATCGACCGTATCGGCAAAAGCTAACCAACAGACTATGTAGCATGAGGTGCTCTTCAAGTTTCAATCTTGGGCCCACTACTCTTTCTGGTTTATGTTAAAGACATTTCTGAAAGTTTGGATTATGGAGTGGCGAGATTAATTCAATTCAATTCAATTTTATTTAAACTCACACAAATACAGTGTATTAGAGAAAGAAAGATTATTACAGTAGTGTTATAAACATCAATATAAGGAATGCAGTACAATAAGAGAACAAAAAAAAGACACTAAAATAATTTACAATTCATTGTTACTAAGGATATCTAAGAAATGAAGAAGGAGAGCAAGAAAAGAATATTTAAATACTATGTGAGTTGTGTGGAGTTTGGGGCACCCAAATAGTTCTAAGAACTAACCGAGTGGGTGTCCCAAAACAAATAATTCAAACGAAGGGAATACATTATTAATAACAACTTAGTTAAAAAAGTATTACTTTCATACTAACTACTAAGAATGAAATATATTTAGACAAAGTATTTAAGAATTAATAACACTATTATAACCATCAATCATAGAATTCTTTATATTTTGATGAAATCTAAAAAAGGGAGTGATTTGTTAAACATAAATTGGTAATGAATTCCAGAGTGTGGTACCAGTGTAACGAAGGGAATGAATACCATACTGAGTTGTTTGAACTGGGTTTACAAACAGGTTCTCATTCAGTGATTGACGTGTATAATATGAATGAAGAGAAGATATTGGCTTAAAGTAATTAGTAAAACAGGAAGGAGTTATTTTATGAGACCACTGATAAACAAAAGAAAGAATCTCAAGATGAACTATATCAGAAAATTTTAACAGGTTGAGAGATTTCAACAGTGGTTCTGAATGTGATGTAGGTTCAGAAAACGTCATAATTCTGAGTATACGCTTTTGCAAAGTAATCGCAGGCTTTAAATAAGTTGGATATGTTAAACCCCAAACTAGTATACCATAAGTGAGAAAGGGGTAGATTAACGAATAATAAAGCATACGAAGTATATCAATGTCAACAGAGAACCTCAATTTTGAGAAAATTCCAACAGTTTTTGACAGTTTTTGGCAGAGCTCGTATCTGTCATTAAACTGAACCTAAACGTGTTAAATGCTGATCTCATGGTGATAGGCTGACGACAAAAAATAGCTAGTCTCGAGGGCGAGTAAGTGCTTTCTTTGTCTGACGCTGAATTAGAAAGAGTGAACACAGTAAAATGTTTTGGTGTCACTATTGATGGAAACTTAATGTGGGATAACCATATGTTAAGCATACGGCAGAAAGTCACTCGAACCTTAAATATTTAACCCTAGTTAACATTTACAGATCAATCATTGAACCCTACTTCACGTATTGTTGCTGTATGGTTATGGGATACTAAACTCAAAACCCGGGCAGCAAGCATCAGTCGTAACTGGTGTCTCCTATTGAAAAAGATTTATTGATCTCCTGGGTGGACTGGGATGGCTTAATCTTGAAGCAACTGATGACAGAACGCCAAAAGGCTATTTTGATGTTTAGATTATTATAGCCATAATTTTGAAACAAGGAACCATTTGTATATAAATGGTCTGGTACCCCCGTATCTGTCTGAAATGTGTACACATGGTTCCTCTTTTCACAATTATGAAGTGTGATCTTCCACAACAAATCTTGAACTACCACAAACTATTAAAAAATAGTTTATCTTTTACTGGAACTAACTATTTGCTTCCAGATTTAAAGGGTGAAAGTTCCCTTAAGAGGTTTGTTTGTAAACTGGGTTCATGAGAAAAACTTCAAAGTTAATATTATCGACTGTAATTAATAAAATTAATCTTTGTAATCTATCTATCTATCTATCTATCTATCTATCTATCTATCTATCTATCTATGTTTATCTCTCTATGTAATAAAAAAATTGATATAACCGATCCATTTGTAGTGGTTTGGCAACCTTGTCACCATGGAATGGTGGGATGACTTTTGGCTAAACGAGGGATT
>JAEMWC010000547.1:317500-350000 GCA_016490735.1 Pachyseris speciosa | reverse complement strand
AATTAGAAAAGTAATTTGCTAGAAAACTGTAAAAATATAAATATAAAATAGATGTACTAACAAAATGCCATGCTGAATAAAAATGTCTTAAGCTTCTGTTTAAAATCACTTATGGTGCAAGCAGGTCTATGAAGACTATTCCAAAGCCGTGGCGCCGCCACCATGAAGGATCGACCCCCCATGGTAACTTTTGTAAAACGCTTTGGGGTGCTCAGAAGAATTCCGTTGTTATTTCGTCGTAAATCGTAACGGGATGGCGGTAAGACGGCAATTAAATTAATTAGATATTTAGGAGCTGAGCCCTGGAGTACTTTAAAGGTGATCAAAAGTATTTTGAACTCGATACGTAGTCGGATAGGCAACCAGTGAAGTTGCTGAAGGAGCGGCGTAATATGACAGTGTTTAGGCGCGCAGAAGATCAATCGCGCACTAGCGTTCATGACACGTTGGAGTTTTTGCATATGATGGTCAGGAACTCCATAAAGGAGACTGTTGCAATAGTCTAACCTACTGGTTATAAATGCATGAATCAGTTTCTCAGTACATTCACTAGTGAGGTATTTTCGTATGTGTCGAATATTATACAGATAGAAGAATGCACTACCACAGGTCTTTGTTATATGTGTTGCCATATCCATGTGCGAGTCGAACCAGGCACCCAGATATTTTGTCGAGTGCACGGGGATTACATCAACATCGCCGACCCTAATACTACTGACAAACACTTTTGGTAGCTGCTTTCTCGTTCCGATCACCAGAAACTCAGTCTTATCATCGTTTAACATCAACCTATCATTAATCATCCACGAACGAACATTTGCGATGCAGTTCTCCATAGCAACTAGCGCCTCAGCTTCACACGTACCCTCTAATGAGCGAAATTGAATATCGTCTGCATACGAGTGTGCAGACGGCAGGTGAGATTTAATTATACTGAAAAGTTTGCTAGCATGGATAGTAAAAAGTAGGGGACCAAGGTATGAACCCTGAGGCACCCCACATTCTAGGCCAAACTTTTTGGAAAGAGCACCATTAATTGTAACTTGTTGCGATCGACCTTTCAAATAGGATCGAAACCATTGAAGAGCTGACCCACGTAGGCCGAGCAGTGACTGAAGTCTATGAATAAGAATACCATGGTCCACGGTATCAAAGGCAGCGGAAAGGTCCAAAAGAACTAGGAGTGTCACATGACCCGTATCCATGTTCTGACTGTCAGTAACGCTGTCTCAGTAGAGTGATGCTCACGTTACGCACTCTGCATTTCCGGGAACAAGCCATTTTCCAACATGTGGGTCTGCAAACTGGATTGCAATTGCTTTCTCAGTAAGCTTAGAAGTAAACTGTAGGTTGCTTATTGGGCGGAAGTTCTTGTTTACCAGTTCTAGTCCAGGTTTCTTAAGCAATGGATGCACCAAGGCATTTTTCCACTCATCAGCGAACCGACCAGTCTTAAGTGATAAGTTAATCATCTTTGTGATGATAGGGAGTAGATGGTCCAGATGTATAGACAGTGTGGAAGATGGACGTGGATCAAGGTCACACGATTTCTTGCAGGCTAGTGCTAAATTCTTTACATCCTTCTCAGTGAGTGACGCGAATTCAGAGAAGGAAGGGTCCGTAGTCATTTCCAAGGCGGTAGTAGAATCAGATTCTTGGACAGCACTGGGAGAGGCCTGAGTGCTGGCCATCAGCTTGGATCTTATTGCAGTAATCTTACGAACAAAGTAGTCCCCCATATCATTGGCGAGCTTAACAGCATCTGTGTGAGGCGGGAGAGTTTTGTCAGCCTGAATATTCAATAAACGCTTGCTCTCCCGAAATAGCTTAAACTGATTTGAGCTGTTTTCTCCAATAAATTGGCTATAATATGTTCTTCTCGCATTGTTCATAATAAATATTACATAATTTCTCTTGGATTTGAACGCTAGAAGGTCTGAGGCCAGTCCAGTTCTCCTCCACCGTTTCTCAGCTTTCCGCCTGTCACGCCTTGCCTGCATAATCTCATCATTAAACCAAGGCGGCCTGGACCTATTTCTTGTTTTCCGTGATTGTATCGAGGCATGCTTGTTAAGCAGTGATGACAGCGTCATGCTGTAGCAATTAACTAGTTTGTCCAAGTCTTCAGTGGGATCTATATACAAAACAGAATTGCGAATGTCCTCAGTGAATAGTTCAGAATCAATAGACTTCAACTTCCTATATTCAGCGTGCTTTAGTTCTACGACTGGTCTACTGCATATCACGGCAGCATGATCGGAGATAAATCTCTCAGAAAGCGGCTCTTCAGCAACAAAGTCATCAGATTGGCGTGTAATAATGAGATCTAGGGTGTGGCCGTGTATATGGGTAGGTTGCTTCACATGTTGGACAAGACCCATCGCGTCTAGAAGATCTCTGAAGTGTATACTATTAGGATCCGTAAGTACATCCATATCGAAATTGAAATCACCAGTTATCAGTAACTTGGATGGTCTTCTGAATACGGCGGTCTATACACAATAACAGTGCGTACGCGAGTAGGCCAAAACTGACCAGCCACTCAGAAACCTCAAACGACGTTTTCTCATCAGAATATACATTGCTGACATTGATCCCCTCTTTGACTAACAATGCAGAGCCGCCGCCCCCGCGGCCTGGTCGCGGACAATGTATAAGTGTTCTATATCCGGGTGGAGTAAGCTCGCGCAAAACCGCAGAATGATGATCTTTAAGCCAGGTCTCGCATATGGTGAACAAATCCGGTCTTACATCGCACACTAAGTCCAAAAAAGCAGCTGATTTATTATTCAAGGACCTCGCATTAAGAGTACACAAGGTCAGCTGTTGATCACTGGGATACAAACGAGCACGATCCGGTGTTATTAGATTTCCAGTGTTTCGCGTCGATCTAGAGCATTGGATATTTTGTTTCAGACCATTGTGGCGTGATGAAGTGTGAGCAGGTCCTGGGTTTAGCTTAAACACTAAATCGCCTAGCAACAATGGACGGAATGTAGCAGTGGTGTTAAAATAGTATATGCACGGGCGTCTATGTCTCTTGGCACCAGAGCGTCTCAAGAATGCAAGTCTAAGTGTAGCGGTCGGTACCCAAAGCTGACAACCGACAAACTTCGCTCGAGTTCGACGCGCTATGAATTACGTTCGGGGATAGTTTACGGACAATCACTTGAACGCTTTATTGAAACGCCATAAATCCAAGATCATATCGTAAAATAACAGTCCCGCTTTGCCGATCCTTACAAAACCTTCAGCGTTCTTACAACTAACTTCGCTGAAAACATCTGATCCGTCCGGTAGCAAGACAAAAGCCAACTAACTAAAATTGCGGGTAAGGGCGGAACTATAAACTACTCAAATCACGTGTAACTAATTAGCCAAAAGATGATTAGATTAAAATCAAACAAGCTTAAATTGAATGTCCGAGAGCGGGCGTACAAAGCCGTTACATGGCTCCCCTGAAATGCTAATTTCACTAAAAAAAGAGTTCAAGTTCATAGCTACGTAGTTTAAGGCTCCTCGTCGGGGATGGACCTCAGGTCTCCTTCTCCTGCAACAGCACGAGTTTCTGAACAGGACGCTCCAAGAACTTGGCGGCTTTGATCTTCTTGCCATTGTTGTCTAATTCACGATCAGCAACTACAACTTTGACCTTACGGACATGGCCATACGCGTTCTGAAAGGTCTCGGTCACTCGCGCAAGCTGCCACTTGTTGCGGGGTTCGTTATCATCCTTGATAATCACGATGTCACCAACGCACATTTCTCTCCTCGGTTTCGTCCACCGCTGACGTTGCTGTAGGCTCAGCAGATATTCCTTCTTCCACCTGACCCAGAATTCGTTAGCAAGGTGTTGTACACGCTTCCATCTTTTCTTGCAGTACTTATCTGCAGACTGGAAAGCGCCTGGAGGTGGAAGAACAACCTTCGTCTTCATCGTCAGCAGGTGATTTGGTGTCAATGGATTCAGCGATAATGGGTCATTGAGGGAGTCGACCGTCAGAGGGCGGCTGTTAACAATCGCTTCTGCTTCGCAGAGCAGTGTTCTTAGGGACTCCTCATTCAGCTGCGAACCATTACTCTGCAACAGGGCTGCCAGCACATTTCGGACTGACCGGATCTGTCGTTCCCATACTCCTCCCATATGACTACCCGAGGGAACGTTCATGTTGAAAAGGAACCAGTCACAGTCGTGACGCTGTAGCTCGCTTCTGATTTTGTTATGGTTGAGCTCGTCCAAAGCTTCTTTCAACTCTCGCCTGGCGCCCACGAAATTGGATCCCTGGTCGCTTCGCAACTGGCGGATGGGGCCTCTTCGGCAAATGAATCTACGCAGAGCGCTAATGAACGAGTCAGTCTCCAGCGTGGCTGCCACTTCGATATGTATAGCTCTGGAAGCCATGCACGTAAAGAGCACTCCGTAACGCTTTAGCTCCTTGCGGCCTTCCTTAATTATGAGGGGACCGAAGTAGTCGACGGCGCAGTTAGAGAACGGAGGTGCTGGTTCCATTCGATCATTAGGTAACTCGGCCATACGTTGCTCCTGCACAGCACCTCGCAGCTTACGACACCTGACGCACTTGGATATTGCGCTTGCTACTACTGTTGAAGCTCCTACGATCCAATATCCACTTGCTCGTATCTCATTTGCTGTGATGCCTCTACCTTGGTGTTGCGCCTTGTGATGGTAATGCCTGATAATGAGGTCGGTCACATGACTCGTCTTTGGCAGCAAGGCTGGGTGTTTGGACCCATCCGGAAGACTCGACAACTTAAGACGTCCTCCTACCCTGATGATGCCTTCTGAGTCTACGAAGGGGTCGAACTTTCTAAGGGGGCTGATTGGCGAAATTTCTGGTAGCATTTCTCGTTGTACAGACTTCAGTATGACGATTTCGGCTTCAATCAACTCGTGTACTGAGACAGGCTCGACTTGCTGTACAGCTTGGCCTTCAACCTTCTTATCTGGATTGATATTCTTCTTGATCACTCTTGATTTCAACTTCTGTATGTAACGACGACATATAGCGACGGCCTTTCGCGCACGCTGTCAATCTGAAAAGTGCTTCAGTCGTTCTTCTAGAGTGGCCCACGATAGCAAAGTTACAGTCGCCAGGGAAATAGTTTTCTTCACTTCTGGATCTTCTTCTGAAGGACTGACGGCAGCCTTTGGTGAGAACGTCTTCCACTCAGCTTCATTCTGCCAGAGGAAATCCGGTCCAGTTATCCACTTCGACTTGCTAAGTTCTCCTGGGCGTATCCCTCTGAAAGCATCGTCCGCTGGATTGGATTTAGTATCTACGTATTTCCACTGGCTCACGGAGGATCTCTCTTGAATTTCTTGCACCCGGTTAGCGACGAATACGTGGAACCGTCTCACGTCGTTGGCGATATAACCGAGTACCACTCTGCTGTCGGTCCAGAATACTTCACTAGTAATGTTTACGTCTCACTCTCTTCGTAACTGCTGGCTGACTCTGACTGACACAACGGCTGCGGTGAGCTCGAGTCTTGGCACTGTTACTGACTTCAAAGGCGTAACTCTTGCTTTGCCAATCACGAAAGCGCAATGGATCTTGTTGTCTTCATCGATTAGCCTGAGGTAGCTGCATCGGCCGTAGCCCTTGAAGTTCGCATCGGAGAAGTTCGGCTCTAACGACGTTTCCAAAGTTTTCGGGCTTGTAGCATCGGGGAATCTCAATACTTTCCAACTCTTCCATCTCCGTCTTCCACTTTAGCCACCGTTTCTGAATTTCTGCGGGAACTGGATCGTCCCAGTCGATGTTCTGGCGACAGAGCTCTTGCAAGATTGCCTTGCCTTCTAATAGCACAGGGGCTACGAAGCCGAGTGGATCAAAAATGGAGCTAACGGTGGATAGGATTCCGCGTCTTGTACACGGTCAGTCCTTCAATGAGATTGAAAATTTAAAGGCATCTGACGTGATACACCACTGCACTCCTAAGGCACGCTCTACCAGTGAAGCCTCACGGTCGAAATCCAGGTTCTTAACTTCGTCGGCTCTGTCATGCACTGGGATTTCCTGGATTACGTCCCGTTTATTGGACGTGAACTTGTGGAGCTTGAAACCGCCGCGCTGACACATTTCTTTGATGCTCTTGACGAGTACCACTGCCTCCGCGACTGACGGTACTGACTTCAACCCATCATCCACATAGAAGTCACGACGGAGGAACTCGGCAGGCTCGAGGCCAAAGGTATCTTCGTTATCGTCAGCCGTAGTTTTGAGAGCGAAGTTGCAGTAGCCTGGTGATGACGCAGCGCCGAACAAATGTACTGTCATCCGATATTCTTGTGGTTCCTTGGATGTATCTCCGTCATCCCACCATAGGAAGCGCAAAAAGTCGCGGCATTCCTCTGTTACCTTCACCTGATGGAACATGGCCTCGATATCGCACATCAGCGCCACCGGTTCCTTGCGAAATCTGCACAGGACTCCCATCAGATTATTCGTGAGATCCGGTCCTTGCAAGAGATGTTTGTTCAGAGACTCGCCCTCAAACTGAGCTGAACAGTCAAAAACCACTCTGATTTTGTCGGGCTTTTTCGGGTGATACACCCCATGGTGTGGGATATACCACACCGATTTGCTGTTTCCTCCCGGCTGGATGACATCTGAAACCTTCTCTGCATAACCGTTCTGAATAACCTTATTCATAAATTCGACGTAGTGGCTGCGATAGGTTTGGCTCGATTCCAACTTCTTCTTTAGAGGTCTCAGTCGGTTCCAGGCCATCGCGCGGTTGTTCGGTAGCGCGAGGTTCTTGACCTTTGTCGGTAAAGGCATTTCGTAATGGCCGTCAGGCCGGAGGCGTATCCCGCTCTTTACGATATCCAGGAACTTGCGGTCTTCTTGGGAAAAGGATTGTTGTCCCTGGTCACGTTCCGAGAAGTCCAGCTCAAACATTTTGCTAACTGTGAAAGGGGTGATCACCTCCTTTGTCTGTGCGTCGACAACGAATTTGTTCTCTAGCCTTGTACTTCCGATCTCGCGAGTGACGACTCTATGGCAGGTGAAAGCACTATCTTCTCTTACTGGCAAATCGTGGGCAGGGCTAACTGGACCGATAATACCCCACTCGAGTAGGGTTTTCACGGCGTACGGGTCTTCTTCGTTTCCAAGGACCACCTCTCGGGGCTTTAGTGCCTTCGGACAGTTACATCCTATCAAAATTCCTACTTCCACATCAGCTTTGATAGGAGGTATTTCGTGCTTAATCCCTTCCAAATGTGGCCACCTTTCAGCTGTCTCAGGAGACGGTATCTGGTTCCTTCTTGAACGTATGGACTCCTTCGAGTAGGTCTTGGGGAGATCGACAGATGTTTTTTCGTCAAGACTCTGTGCTACTAGACCCTCAATTTTCTGCACCGAGATTTCTGTTCTTCCATGCATTGTATTAGGGTAAGTGATACCTTCGGACCTTGCACACCTACCTGCTCAAGGGTTGAATTAGTGATGAAAGTAGTGTCACTACTGTCATCCAGTAATGCATAAACGTTGACTCTTGCGTCTGGATCGTTGTTATGATATAGAGTCACTGGCACAATCATGGAAGTTGTGGCTCCTTCGGCTCGATCAGTGAAGTTACAAACACTCGCGCGAGCATTTGCCGATTCATTGCTGCCCGTTTCCTTGGCAGGGCCCAGTGGTTTCTGAGTCGTATCACTCTGACTTTTGAATTCTCCGTTTTGTCTTCGCTGAGGTCTGGGGGTGTGGAGCACTGTTGGGTGCATCCTACCGCATTCGTCACAGCTAAGCCTTGATTGACAGCTAATGGCCAGGTGACCCTTCCTTAAACATCCGAAGCAGAGGCCCTTTGAGACGATGAAATCCTTACGCTGATCGATGTTCTTACGCTTGAGCTCTTGACACTTATCAAGGTCGTGGTCTCTATTGCAAAGGAGACACGAGGCTGGTGCGCAACGATTGGTTGGCAGGGATGTCTTTAGTGTGGCATTAGTCGCGAAGCTGTTAGCTGCAGTGGATCCACTCTTTCTTCCCTTGTTTCCTTGATACCTTTCGAAAGGTCTACGCCTTTCTCTTCTAAACGCATCAGGCGAAAAGATTGGGTCATTTGCCAAGTCAGCTTCCTTCTGGACGAACTTTAAAAACTTACAGAAGGATACTCTCTCACCGGAGTTGGCTTGCGTTTCATGAGCGTGTCTGCACCACTTGACGCCGGAGTACGAAGGTAGTTTCGCGATAAATTGTCTGAGGGTTTGTAAGGAATCTAACTCCGCTAGCGAACCTACAGTCTTAACGGCTTCTTTACAGCGAACGAGGAAATCCGCGAATTCCTGTAGTCCACCGCTATCCCCATCATTGATTTGCGGCCAATTTCGCATTCAGGTTTTGTACGCTTCGGCAACGTGCACAGGATTACCAAACCGCTGGTCTAAGAGCTTGCGGGCTTCATCGTACGCATTTTCTGAACTTAAGCAAAGAAATCCCTTTACAAGGTCATTGGCCTTCCCTTTCGTGTATTTCTCTAAGAAATAGAGCCTGTCTCTATTTGATGGGACATTCGCTGATATAATCGAATCAAATGCTGTCACAAAGGCCGGATAATCAAATGCATCCCCAGTGAAGACGGGCGGTTCCTTTGCAGGGAGATGACTTATCCTTTCCTGATGAATTAGCATCGAACTAAGTTCAGTTTGTTTTTCTTGAAGTGTTATTAACTCCTTCAACGTTTCTTTATTTTCCGCAGTGGTTTGGCCTTCAGGCGTTTTAGAAAGCGCGGGAAAACTAGGAACAGACGGGGGATACTGGGATGTAATTTAGACTTCACTTCCGGTTCGTTAATTGCTTCTTGCTGTTTGGTAATATCTTCTTCTTTGAGGATCTCGTTGATGGCGTTTTCCTCGGCGCTGGCGATGGCGATATCCTTCATTAATTTCAAACGCCTCATTTCGCTATCGCGCTCAAAGAACTCCATTTCTGCCTTTAATCTAGCAGACCTTGCCGCGGCTTCTAATCGCAATGATCGACTCGAACTAGCTTTTGATGATCTCGAGGTAGAGCTGCGTTTAGATCCTTTGGAATATCCGGATTTGACTGAACTTGCTACGGGTGATTTTCTTTCGAAGGCCAGAATTTTTTCGGTAACCCTTATTCTACATTCCATGCATTCCCTGTCCCTGACGTCAAACCACTCATATGACACCTTTTGGTCTACTGCTGAATCTAACATGTCGTGAAAGGCCCTTTGAGTTTCATTGAAGTCATCTTTTAGCTTATCTAATTCGTCTCTATCAGCCTCAATTGCCATTATGTCAACGGGAGAATTAATACTATCCAACGACCGACGTATCTTATTCATTTGCTTTAATAAGGCAATGTATGCGTTTTGACGTTTTTGGCAAAGCTGTTCCATCAGATAAGCCCTTCATCAGATAAGCCCTGTTCCGGTGGTTTCCGGGACCAAATCTGCCAAAGGCATGTTTGGAACCTTTCCATCACCGCTTGTTTCGGTTTCGAATGTTTGAACTTGGTAGTTTTCTTCGTCTTCGATCAGTTCAGTCGAAGGTTTTGACAAGCCTGTCTTGTTCTCGGAATCCGACATTCTTCAGAAGTTTAGATTTGGTCCAAATCGGCAACTGTTGTTACTTGTTATTTTACTGTAGCGGTCGGTACCCAAAGCTGACAACCGACAAACTTCGCTCGAGTTCGACGCGCTATGAATTACGTTCGGGGATATTTTACGGACAATCACTTGAACGCTTTATTGAAACGCCATAAATCCAAGATCATATCGTAAAATAACAGTCCCGCTTTGCCGATCCTTACAAAACCTTCAGCGTTCTTACAACTAACTTCGCTGAAAACTTCTTATCCGTCCGGTAGCAAGACAAAAGCCAACTAACTAAAATTGCGGGTAAGGGCGGAACTATAAACTACTCAAATCACGTGTAACTAATTAGCCAAAAGATGATTAGATTAAAATCAAACAAGCTTAAATTGAATGTCCGAGAGCGGGCGTACAAAGCCGTTACACTAAGTGTGCCTTTGCGTAGATCGATATTGATTACTCTTTCACAATGATTCGCAATCCATGACCCGGTGAACAGTGCGTTGGGTTCAGCTAATGAGGCCATATTGTTCACAATGCAAATTTTGCTCTTCTGCCATCCAAAACCACAAGTCGAAGGAGATCCAAATATCGATAATTCTGGCACCAATACATTTCTGGTGAGCTCAAAACTCGAAGTGAAGATTCCAAATTGCCTTAGACATATATCTTCATAATGTGTTCTCCGAGGAGGGGCCGCAGAGAGGAGAAAAAGGACCCAGAACACGGAGGCAGACATAGCGTGCCGCTTACTTCAAAAGCCCAAAATATATTATTATAATTATATTATCAGTTCCCAGTTGGAAAAGGGGAACAAGTGGACATCATCTACTTAGATATGTCCAGTGCTTTTGATAAAGTACGTCACTGTAAACTTCTGATATTGCTACAACAATTCGGCTTCGGCGGGAACTTACTGGCTTGATTTGATTCCTACCTGCATAACCATTAGGTGTGTCTTCGGAGGCTCTCCCTGTAACTGCAGGAGTACCCCAAGGTTCAATCTTAGGCCCTATGCTGTTTCTCTTGTATGTGAATTCGCTGCCTGAAGTTGTGAAATCAAGTCGAGTTGCCACCTTTGCCGACGACAATAAGCTTTTTAAAACCATCGTCACCCTAGAGGATTCATCGTTGCTGCAGGCCGACTTAAGGAACCTCGCCTCCTGGTCATCGTCTGTTGGCCTGTCCTTTAATGAATCAAAATGCAAAGTTCAACAGATAACTAAGAAGCTCAAGCCTGTAATTTCCAGTTATGAGTTGAATGATTATGCCCTGTGGAAAAAGACCTAGGTGTTGTCATTTCTGACAACCTCGCATGGGACAAACAGGTCTGTGCGGTCTGTTGAAAGTCTAACAGGATGTTAGGTTTCGTCCGGCGTAACACCAGGTGTATCAAGAACGTGTCCGTAAGACAATCCATCTACTTAACGCTAGTGAGGTCCTACCTTGGGTATACAACCCAAGTGTGGGCCCCTCAATCGATCTAACTGGTTCGCAAGATGGAGCGGATTCAGCGACGAGTTTCAAAATACATCCTCAACCTCCTATTTTACTGCCAACAACCATACAAGGATAGGCTTATTCAATTAATGGTAATGGTAATGGATTTATATACCGCACATGTCACATAGTTTCATGGCGGTTTACAATTCTTCTTTAGTGTGAGATCGGACGTCAGTCTGTAAACCTGCTTCCCCTGACTTACTGGCACGAATATCCCGACATGGTATTCTTCTTTAAGGCCGTAACTGGGCGTGTTGAAATTAATCCAACTGTTATTCCTCGGATACACGCCCCAACAAGAACTACTAGATATACTAGCAATCCGACATCACTTTATTTTTTTGGCATCCGACATCTGGCATCTGGCATCCGACCAGATTCCAAAGATAGAAAGGTGGACAATCTTGGTAATTACTGGAAATATAGCAGGGAGCATACATTTTAATACGTGGCTAAGAACAGGATCGAGGTCGCAGGACTTGAAGGAAGCTGAGCCGATGATACTCAAGAGTTCAGAGGATGAGACAGTCGAGAACATATTATATATATATACAAGTTATTAGCCAGAGAAGCTGATGTATCATGCTTTGGATACTTCGGTTCAGAACACCGGTGAAGTAATTTACTGAATACTCTGAAAGGCGATCTTATATTAGAATGATTCTCGGCGACTAAACTTGAGTAATATTCACTTCTCGATGCAGCTAGCAGGAACTTGAGGACCTTGAATTGATGTCTGTAAGCTTTACGATCATACAAGGAACGGGAAGCGCTTCAGCGCCTTTCAAGTTTTCTTTTCTTTCTTTTCTGCATTTTGATTTCCTCTGAGTACCATGGTGCAGCTGGTCGAATGGTGACAGTTCGCTTCTTAATTGGAGCATGTTTATTCAGGATTTCTGACAGCTCAGACTCATACAACTCCAAGGACTGGGGACTGGGGTCGAGCGGTTGTCGAAGATGGACGCGTGTGTTTAACATCCGCTCTCTCGAGAGGCAAAATGATAGTTGACAGACTCGTACTCAGTCGCTATTTACGTGTTTTATGGGGAGAGAAGATTGGACACAAGGATGGATTGAGGCGCGCGGGGTGTCGTGGGAAGAGGCGAAGGAAAAATAGCGACTGGCAGATTTCGAATGATAGATCCGTGCAATCGTGCGTGGAACCGTGCAGTGCTCTTTTTCAAGAAAACGGTGTTATTGTAGACATTTCTTGTCGTCTAAATTCACTGCGAGTTCTAGTTTAGTTATTTAACGAAGTAAAGCGTTCGTCCAAAGAATGTTTTCTGTTTTGTTGGGTGTTGACGTCGTGCTGCCGTAATGGCTTCTTCGCGGGAAGACGATGTGGGCGATTTGGACAGTTCTTTCAGTGAATTGTGGATCGAAGGTTAAGGTATCACAGTCATATCTTGATCTTTTATACAGATATCTTAGATATGGCATACGTTCGACTTCTCTTGTTGTTGGTGGAATGCAACGAAGCTTGAGAGTCATAAGCTCAAGCTTAAATATTTATCGAATTCAATGATGAATAAGCTTATTAATAATCGTGCTATCAGTTGTATAACGTTTTCCGAGACAACCGAGATAAGGAAACGGATATGGCTCCCCGCCCTACGGAGGAAGCGAAAGTCACGTTTTCTACGCAGCGCAAACAGGCCATACCAACAGGTTACATAGGATAAACAAGGTATCTTATAAATCATAGTTTATTTAAGAAAGAAATTATTTTTTGGAGGGTTTTCTTGTATTTGATTTCCTTTGTGTTCAGTCCATTAACACCACTAGAGAGTCATACTCTGAAATCTTTGGGGTGTTTTTTAAGAAGTCCAGCAGCAGCTGCTAAGAGAAAATCGTATGGTATTGGGATTTACAATTATTGTAAGTGCTAAACCCTTATTAAAAACACACTGTTATTGCAGACCACAAAACTACCTAGTCTGTTCTCAACCCAGGACATACCACTGTCTCTATGCTGCTCTTTGCTGAAGCGGTTGACGTTAAATGTTCAGTCCATTGACAGCACTAGAGAGTCATACTCTGAAACCTTTGGGGTGTTTACCGGTAAGAAGCACACAGAACAAGATTCACTGCCCGACCAAGTGCTGATAATGTGGTTTTGTTTAAACGAAGATTTTTTTCACGCACCTGCACCTGGCTAGCTGTTCAAGTCCAAAGATCTACACTACTGAAGGAATTTGTCAAAAAATGTTTCAAACATGTTTATCAATGTGTATCAAAAGGTGAAAGACAACTTCAACAAGAAATTGTATGACAATTTTCCAGAATGGTGGCACGTGTTGGTAGAGCAATGTGCTAATGACAATGCCCAAGAACAGCTAACTTAGCTATTTGAAATAGTGGGGTTTTTTTGTTACAGATTCTTACACAGTCGCAATTTTTGTTTTGTAATTTCTAAGTTCCTAGTTCCATAAAATGCAACGGACTAATCATTCCAAAACACAAATGGCAACTGAGTATGAGGCCATATTGCTATAGTATAAATACAATCCAGATATGTGTACTATCTAAACCAGTTTTCATTGCAGCACTCATGTTTTATTGAAAGTCAAAGAAGTCAAATAAAACTGTTAGCTTAATAAAATATTCTTATCCTTGACTTCTGATTAAACTTATATAATCATAACATATTCATTTAAACATGAATTAGAAAAGGGCTTAATAATTCTGCACAAGTTTCAAAATCTATCACTTGTGCTAAAACAACTAACTATAGAATAAAGTAGAACCTCCCTAGCTTGAACTCTCAAAGCAGTTCAAAGCAGCATGGAATAAGTACGTTGATAGTAAAGTACCGAAAAATTCAAACAAGTCAACTGAAGTAGTATTTTGTGTAGAATAGTCTAAATAAAAAAATGAGAAAACTGAGAAATTAGTTTATACTAATTGTGTGCTCCTGTGAACATTTATGACCTGTACAAAAGTTTAAAGTGTCAGGGCTCTGTGCAAATTCACCTTGTTACATGCAATTTTCTAGCAAGAAGATCTAGAGCCTTACTGCCAAGTGTAAAATACGGTAAAGAGCCCCTTTCATTCAAGTCTCTAACGTTCTCCGGCAATATATCTTAAGTTATTAATTCATGAATGGATAGAGCTGCCTGCTTGTCTGTAAAGGTTAATAATATTAATAATAATAATTGGTTCTCTAACCAATGCCAAATTCTTTAAGCTGTCCAGTCCTTTTTAACATCCTCTTGACGTTTCGAGCCCCTAAAGGTCATTGTAAAATCTGGCAATGATGTGGTGCTTGGACAAGACACTATAATTGCCTGCAGGCATTTCACAAAGGCAATTGCATCATCAGAAGCATTCTTATCTTGTGTGAACTTAACTCAAAGGCAGTTGACACATTGTTTCTGACACAAATCAAAACCAAATTCTTCCCCAAAATACTGCATAATCACTTTCGTCCTGCAGTCCAAGGTTAAGCAGTATTTGAGCATGAAATTCAACCGATGAAATTTATGTTCCCATTTTTGCAAGTCCTTCAAACATGAAAATGAAAATGAGCTGGTTGACCATCCCTTCCTGCTCTCCCTGTTTCCTGGAAAATAAAATTTCTAAGTTTTCTAAGTGTGATGAATTGCAAATCTGCAATCTTTTTTGTCTATGCCCATGCCAAAGGGTATGGTAGCACATATGACTTTGATGCGGTATTCCATCCATCTTGTTTCAACATTTTGTTTCTCAAAAGGGTCTAAGTTGCCAAAATAATGACCAGGTGATATTCCACTAATATTTAGGTGATATGCTACATCCTTTGTGTCACGAACTTCAAAGCAGTACACAATGCCACTCTGTCCTTGAAATTTTGTGTTAATTAATTGAACAATGTCATCAATGACCTTTTGTCCTTTTGACTCAACAGTGTAACAGATGTTTTGTCTGTTCAAGGAATTTGTAGCAACTTTAGCCTGTGGAATTTTCAAAGTTTGAGTAATAACATGTTCTGTTCTTCGTGTAACAGAGCCTGTGAGAGCAAAAACTGGTACTCCAAAGTCCTTGAGGGTGCCCAGCTGGGTATAGCTCTCGCAAAAATCATTTCCCTACAGTCTATGCAATGAGCCTCATCAATAATAAACCGCTCTAATTTGCCTTGTCTTTGAAATGTAACAAGAGTTCTTGTCATAGTTAGATTATGACCTTGAGATTTCTATCACGTGATAGCTGATGAGGGCACAGCCCAAATCAACTATCACGCATAGAAATCGAGAGCAAATAATCTAATTGTTTTAGTATAAATCTACTATTCGTTCAAAACTAAACACGTAAATTGTCTAAATCTTCCACATAGACACTTTGAAAATGCAAAGAAGCGGTGGCATTTTGTTGACAAACACTACTCTCAATCTATCACAGAATAGATAGCGAGTAGCGTAGCCAATCAGAGAACTGCATTCGTGATAGACCGCTTGTAGGTTTATACTAATAAACAATAGGTGTCAGTGATAGGCCATTAGATTATTAAGCAAGCACTTCTCATAGGGAAAAAAAAGTTACATGTACAAAGGAGAAAAAAGGTCAAGAGAGCATGTTTATGGATACCAATGAACAAAAGAAGAGACACCCTGTGTAACAAGATGTTATACAGTACTGGAAGATTTATTAGCTGCTTTTCTTTTGGATAAGGGACATCATATACATGTGTAGTATCCCATCTGGTTTAATTATTTACATGTAAGCTCAAATACTGCAAAGTTAGTTTAGTACTACAAATGA
Source organism: Pachyseris speciosa (assembly GCA_016490735.1). Lineage (NCBI taxonomy): Eukaryota > Metazoa > Cnidaria > Anthozoa > Scleractinia > Pachyseridae > Pachyseris > Pachyseris speciosa. The sequence continues at coordinate 334,169 of JAEMWC010000547.1, read as the reverse complement.
AAGAGCAAAAGTAGCCAAGAAAGGAAGGTATATTGTAGTTTCTTTACCCGCATTGCTTTGAATGGATAGCTGATACTATAACGGATGTTATCTCTTGTTCAATGCCAGTTTCCTTGCATAGGTGGTCGGTCACATTTATCTCCCACACTAAGAACTCGAAGAAAAATTCACTGCTTGACACAGAAATCTTTTTCCCTGACTGGCGCCCAGAGAAAACGCTGCAACACACCATAATGTAGCAGGCAAAGCCCCATCAGCTTGGCAGCTTTCGCTTAAACTCTTAGCTGTAAATTTAACGGCTGGTAAATTGCAGACATTTTCATGAAGGTTGGATCATCGCTGTGCTGAAATAAATAAAGATTCGTAAAAATTGACTCGACTAATTCATAACAATCTGATACCACGATAATTCTTTTTTACAATCTTACCCCCATAGCATGCTTTTGATAAATGTGCTCCAAATATGTTTTGGTTTCGTTCCCATGAAGCTTGCGAGATAGAGTAAACTTACGTTCTTCTTCCAAAAATGAAGATGGAACGTTAGGACCTTGCACGGTCTTGCAATGATGCAAAAAGTACTTCTCGTGTAAAACCGGCCGCCATGTTGGATCGAAATCTGCCAGTCGCTATTTTTCCTTCGCCTCTTCCCACGACACCCCGCGCGCCTCAATCCATCCTCGTATCCAATCTTCTCTCCCCATAAAACACGTAAATAGCGACTGGGTACGAGTCTGGATAGTTGACCTCTCTAGTTAGCACCTGGGAATTTGGGGCTGTTAGCCGGTTGATTGTTTATTTCCCAGGAGAGGTGAGTAATCCGTGTTTCTTGTTTTTGTGTTAATTAGATCCTATTATCTTAATTTCTTTAATTTTTTCTATGTCTGTTCTGAAGTTTTTGTCACTTAATGTGAGAGGTTTAAAGGAGCACTGTCACCGGTATTTTTGCTGTTTTTGGTTCAATTCTGCCAAAATTACTGCCTTTTTCCTGTTATCGTGCAAAAAATGCTCCTACAGAATCAGCAATATGAATTCCAATGAAATTTTAGCAGGGAGAGCTAGCCATGATAAATTTTTTGGTGATTTTTCAATGCATCTCTTGAAATTTTGAAAAAACTGGCAAGTTTTTTCAAATTTCAATCCATTTCCATCCTGGTCATCTTAGATGGAATACAGGAGTTTATAGTGTCAATGCAGTACTAATGTCATTGGCAACAAAACTAGACCATTATTTTAAGGTTTCCACTGATGCATTGGCAGTTTTAAGCCTTTTAAAGTGATGGTACAATAGCGTGACACTGCCCCTTTAAGAAATCGGGAAAAAAGAAGGTCAATTTTCTCATATCTAAAAAAAGCCAAATGTTTACCTTCTTCAAGAAACGTTCTCAAACCCTAAAAATGAGAAGATCTGGTTGGCGGAATGGGGTGGCTAAACGTTTTATTCGCACGGTTCAGATCACTCTAAAGGCGTTTGCGTTCTTATAAAACCAAATTATCCACTTTACGCAGAAAAAGTGGAACTCGATGTGAATGGGAGATTTATTATTTTGAGTTTAAAAACGCCGGGTGAGATCAGCTTAAATGTTGTTAACGTTTATGCCCCTACTGACCATCGTGAGGAAATTGACTTCTTGAACTCTTTTAGCAATAAAATAATAACTTTAACTGATACTTCTAATCTTATAATAGCAGATGACTGGAAAACAACACTAAACTCGCTAGATAAGCAAGATGGATTGACCTTGAAAGAAACTAAGTATAGGAATTCGTTAGTCTATTTCATCAAAGAGGCAAATCTAATTGATATATATCGTAAAATCCATCCCCAAAACAAATCCTACACATACGAATCAAAGGCGTTGAAATTAAAATCCCGTCTAGATTTCTTCTTAATAAGTGACAAATTTCAGCCCGATGTTACAAAGGTGGAAACGCGAGCATCAATCGCACCTGACCATAAAGCAGTCTTTTTAAGTATGAATTTGAATGAAGAATTTAAGCGCGGCCCTGGATTGTGGAAATTCAATAACACACTTCTTCAAGATGAGTCTTACATTCAATTAATCAAAGATTATTATCCACAGATCCTACAAAAATACGCTGATGTAAACAATAAGCAGTTACTATGGGAATTAATAAAAATTGAAATAAGATCCGAAACAATACGATATTCCAAAGGAAAAAGTAAGCAATTAAAAACGCATGAAAGTGTTATTCAAAATAAAATAGAAGAATTAGACTCAAAAATTTGTAATGACCTCTGCCTTGATAAACACATCTTAGCGGAGTATGAAGAATTAAAGAAGAAACTACAGGTAATCTATGAAAACCAAGGTAAAGGTGCAATTTTCAGATCCAAAGCTAGATGGATCGAAAGCGGAGAAAAGCCAACGAAATATTTCTTCAACCTTGAGAAAAGAAATTATGAAAAAAAGATTGTTTCCCAATTGCAAATAGGGGATGAAAAATACTTGTCAGATTTTAAACAAGTAAGCAATGAAATAGAAAATCACTATAGGCAGTTTTACAGAACAACCATGAAACCTCACGAAGAGAATGAAGTACAAGAAAAATTGGAACGTTTTGTAGGAAATTTGAATTCCCCTCATCTCTCAGAACCAGAAAATCAAGAATTAGAAGTAGAACTTAGTATTGATGAGGTTCGGAATGCCCTAAGAGGTTTCCAAAATGACAAGACTCCCTGCGATGATGGCTTCACTAAAGAGTTTTATGAAGTCTTCTTCGACCTCTTAAGTAATGCACTTTTGGACTCCTTTAATGCAGTGTTTGAAAATGGAAAGTTATCTATATCACAGAAACGAGGAATTATTTCACTAATCCCAAAAGATGAAAATAATTGGACTACATTATCAAACTGGCGCCCAATTACTCTGCTTAATGTAGACTACAAGATCCTTGCAAAGGTAATTGCTAAGAGAATTGAACCAGTATTACCGAAATTAATTAATCCTGATCAGACAGGCTTTATTAAAGGAAGATTCATCGGACAAAATGTAAGATTATTAAACGATCTATTGGAATATACAGACATTAAAAAAATACCCGGAATTTTGTTGTTTATTGACTTTGAAAAGGCATTTGATACAATAGAATGGCCGTTTATACAGATTGTACTTAAACGTTTCAACTTTGGTCCGGTGATCAGAAAATGGGTCTCCATATTTTATAGCGGACATAGAAAGCGCGGTTATAAACGGAGGCTACACTACTAATTAAGTTTTAGGCGTAGAGATCCTAGCTCAAAAGACAAGACAGTCTGCAGGTTATCAAGGAATCAGTGGAAATTAAAATTAGTCAATTTGCAGATGATGCAACTCTTATCTGTAGGGACATAAAGGCGCATGAATGTTATAAATAATTTTAATGTTATCTCGGGTCTTAAATTAAACAAGAAGAAAACTAAAGCAATGTGGATTGGTTCAGTTAAAAATAATAAAACTAAACCTCTGGGTTTTGAATTTTATCAGGAACCAATTAAATCTTTAGGCATAAATCTATCTTACAATCACGATAATAATAACAACTTAAATTTTTTTGTTAAAATTTACAAGATGGACACAAAACTGAATCTTTGGCAAACAAGAGACTTAACTTTGTTTGGACGAACAATGTTAGTTAAGACCCTTGGCATTTCCAAGTTAGTTTATGCTGCTTCCATGCTTTGTGTTCCCGAAACAGTTATTAAAACAGTACAAAAAAAAATATTGAAATTTTTATGGAAAAACAAAAAAGATAAGGTAAGACGATCAGTTATATATCAAGCTCTTTCATGTGGCGGGCTGAACTTTCCAAACTTCTGTACAGTAGTAAAATCACTACGCTTGAGCTGGTTAGGCAGGTTTTTAAACTGCACAAACGAGTCCTGGAAAGCTATTCCAAATGGCATTTTTAGCAGGTATGGAGGATTGTCCTTCATACTCAAGTGTAATTATGATTCTAAAAAATTTGACGAAAACCTCCTTCTCTTTTATAGTGAAATGTTGGATTATTTTAAGGAATTACGTAGTGGCTATCCTGATGTCTACGAAAGCGAATTCATTCTTTGGAACAATAGAGAAATTACAATAGAGAGTAAGTCTATATTTTGGAAAAATCTGTGAAAAAGGAATTTGTTTTGTACATGATTTGCTTGATAAGAATGGTAGATTTCTGTCTCTGGAAAATGTACAAATTAAATAAAATACTTTCAACTTATCGCTGCGATCCCCATTTAAAAGCTCAGGAAACTGTACTAATTAATAGAGATATACTTGACGAAAGGGATGCATTCTATCTGTCCGATAAAATAGTAATCCCTTTAACTAAACTGAGATGAAAAGATTATTACAATTTATTTCAGGAAAACACTACAACGGAGCCTACTTCTGTTAAACGCTGGTCCACACTTTTTGCCAACTTCGTCCACAACTGGAAGCAGAAGTAGTATACTATGTTGAAACTTAACCGTTTTGGTGTCTTCCCCTGTCTTCCCATGTCTTCCTGCATACTAATAAGTGTCTTCCTGCATATTAATTATGTGCCTAGTCAGTGTCTTCCTGCATACTATTAAGTGTCTTCCTCCATACTAATGAGCGTCACTCTAGTACAATAGCTACAATAGACCTGCCCAAACTTGCCCGGGCTCTTTTTAACCCTGATTGGTTTATTGAGAACTCTATGATATTTTCAAAATAAAAGCGGGTAGATTTTGAAAGCGCTATCGTTCTTGCAATCGCTTTGCTAAGGAAAATTTATATCCGAGATTATCGTTCGATTTTCCGAAAGTGTTAACAGTTTCGTCTATAAAAATAAAATTCGACTTAGCTAACTTTAACTTTTCCGCTCCGTTAGTCACTAATTATTCAAAACCAGTGATCCAAACTACCCTATATTTGCATACAAACTCTAAAGTATAAAAGCCCATGGGAGAACCTTCTACCATTCAACAACGACAATAGACGGCTTAAGTTGTTTGGAACGATCAATATAAACACGTGACTAATATGAATTACACGTTTCTTGAGTGACAAACATAAACTTTATTGCCTTTTCTCAGGGAATACAGGAACAATACAGAAAGAGATTTGAAATGAATAAACGTCAGTCATCCTCTTGAACTTCGTGTGGAGGAAAAATCAATCGCCTTCTTGATATTTGGAATACTTGTAAGGTGACATTCCTGTGTAAACGTCGAGATCGTCTTGAAAGTTTCTTCGGTTCATCGTCCATGTAATTTACAAATTTTAATTGTGGGCGTTTACGCTTTCTTGCTGGCGACAGCGTTTCGATTGTGGGAGGGGGTGTCAAGATCGACGGAGGGAGGGAGGGAGGTGCGGGCGTGGAGGTTGTTATGGTAGATAAGGGATGTGGGGCTGGTTCCTTTACCGTTGGTTGAAGTGCTGGCGCTTGACCTGGAGTTGTTGGCACTGTTGGCAAATTGTTTACCATAGCCTCGTTAGAAATGTGTTCCCGCCCTTGAGGTTGAGGCAGAATTGTTGCTTCAGGTGTTAAGGAATTGAACTGGTGTTTATATGTTAAAAACTTGTTTTGCAACTGCATGTACTGCCTCGCTCTTTCGTCGTCTCCAAGGTTTGTACGATACAGAAGGTTATCCATATTATTCTGAATGCGCTGCATCTCCGGAATTACCGGGGACACATCTGGGTTTGCTGCTTGAGATACTGGAGCAGTTCCTGGGAAATGTTACTCTCTTCGAACCCTTTGTCGAATCTTTCTTCGCTGGGTAATACATTTGTTCGCAATCTGCAACTATCTGGAGTCGTTGGCTTGAGATCAACAAAAAGATATCCAAATGGTCTTCTCACCGCTTCTTCGTACTCTTTTAAAAACAAAGCAGTTTGTCTTGGGTACATTTGTTTGGCTAAAGTCAAAATCTGCAGTTTATCCCGAGGATTCTTGAAAAGGACCAAGTAATGACTGTTTAAGCTGATGCTTCGGTTGCCTTTGCCTTGGTGAAACAGATTTTGTACAATGTAAATAACGCTCAGGTTTCGATGATGGGATCCTTTTGTAAACAGGTTCACGATCCGATTATCACTTCCTGCTTCAATCATTTGGTCGTCGATAACAATCAAGTTGCGTATGTTGATATCCAAATAGGAATCATTGTCTAGAGAAGGCGGAATCCCCTTGACAAATTCGATTGTCGGTATCACCATCAATAACTGGGTGTAAGCGGGTTGCCACTGTGAATAACACCAGATTATTCTCTCCGGTGGCTGATCGATCACGGTTTGAGCTTGTTGCAAGAGTGATTGCACCCAGAACGTTTTTCCCGAGCCAGTCATCCCTGCAACCATGCAGGTAAATGGGTGAAGCATTTGAAACCGCTGACACTTTTCTTGAGACATCGGTATAAATGGAGCGAAACCGGAATAACTGTGTTTACTGTTCATGTGTCTTTGCATGTTATCTTTCCTGGAAAAATCCTTCAGACAAACAGTACAGGACCAACTCATGTCAACTGAATCGAAGCTTAACTTCAACTGACAAAATGTGTAATGTTTCACAATGATATAGGTTTCAGCCACCAGAATTCTATTGTTTTCCTTCCTCCTCCTCCTCCTCCTCCTCCTCCTCCTCAATTCTATTATTTTCCCTCCTCCTCCTCCTCCTCCTCCTCCTCAATTCTATTGTTTTCCCTCCTTCTCCTCCTCCCCCTCAATTCTATTGTTTTCCCTACTTCTCCTCAATTCTTTTGTTTTCCCTCCTCCTATTGTTTTCCCTCCTCCTCCTCCTCCTCCTCCTCCCCCTCCTCCTCCCCCTCCTCCTCAATTCTTTTGTTTTCCCTCCTCCTCAATTCTTTTGCTCTATCACTATATTGAAATCAATACAAAGCGAGACACTGGAGAAAGTATGTCATTCGAGTTTGGGAAAGTGTTGCTTACACTTCATTTTCGTCAGAGTAGAAATGAAGAAACTTTACATTCCAAATACCAAGTTGTATGAAGATTATTATCTAAACCAAGCTAAGCAAAAAGGAGGTAATTTACCGGCTTTCCACGAATCCCGATTTCAGCGGGGATATGGCTTAGGTTCCATATTTAAAGGTTTGTTTCGCTTGGCGATGCCTCATTTACAACAAGGTGCTAAGGTACTCGGCAAAAAGGCACTACAAACAGGTTCTCAAGTCGCTCAAGATGTTCTGGATTCAGATCATGTTAACACAGCGCTTGCAAGCGAAGTAGGGAAGCTATTGGTGATCTAGTATCTCAGGCTGGGAGTGGTCAGAGTTCTACAAAAAGAAAAGTGCAGTTTCGTGGTTTACCTCAAGGGAAGAAACGTAAAACAACTGAGTACCTTAGCACCTTGTTGTAAATGAGGCATCGCCAAGCGAAACAAACCTTTAAATATGGAACCTAAGCCATATCCCCGCTGAAATCGGGATTCGTGGAAAGCCGGTAAATTACCTCCTTTTTGCTTAGCTTGGTTTAGATAATAATCTTCATACAACTTGGTATTTGGAATGTAAAGTTTCTTCATTTCTACTCTGACGAAAATGAAGTGTAAGCAACACTTTCCCAAACTCGAATGACATACTTTCTCCAGTGTCTCGCTTTATATTGATTTCAATATAGTGATAGAGCAAAGAATTGAGGAGGAGGGAAAACAAAAGAATTGAGGAGGAGGAGGAGGAGGAGGAGGAGGGAAAACAATAGGAGGAGGAGGAGGAGGGAAAACAATAGAATTGAGGAGGAGGGAAAACAAAAGAATTGAGGAGAAGGAGGGAAAACAATAGAATTGTGGGGGAGGAGGAGAAGGAGGGAAAACAATAGAATTGAGGAGGAGGAGGGAAAATAATAGAATTGAGGAGGAGGAGGAGGAAAAATAATAGAATTGAGGAGGAGGAGGAAGGAAAACAATAGAATTCTGGTGGCTGAAACCTATATCATTGTGAAACATTACACATTTTGTCAGTTGAAGTTAAGCTTCGATTCAGTTGACATGAGTTGGTCCTGTACTGTTTGTCTGAAGGATTTTTCCAGGAAAGATAACATGCAAAGACACATGAACAGTAAACACAGTTATTCCGGTTTCGCTCCATTTATACCGATGTCTCAAGAAAAGTGTCAGCGGTTTCAAATGCTTCACCCATTTACCTGCATGGTTGCAGGGATGACTGGCTCGGGAAAAACGTTCTGGGTGCAATCACTCTTGCAACAAGCTCAAACCGTGATCGATCAGCCACCGGAGAGAATAATCTGGTGTTATTCACAGTGGCAACCCGCTTACACCCAGTTATTGATGGTGATACCGACAATCGAATTTGTCAAGGGGATTCCGCCTTCTCTAGACAATGATTCCTATTTGGATATCAACATACGCAACTTGATTGTTATCGACGACCAAATGATTGAAGCAGGAAGTGATAATCGGATCGTGAACCTGTTTACAAAAGGATCCCATCATCGAAACCTGAGCGTTATTTACATTGTACAAAATCTGTTTCACCAAGGCAAAGGCAACCGAAGCATCAGCTTAAACAGTCATTACTTGGTCCTTTTCAAGAATCCTCGGGATAAACTGCAGATTTTGACTTTAGCCAAACAAATGTACCCAAGACAAACTGCTTTGTTTTTAAAAGAGTACGAAGAAGCGGTGAGAAGACCATTTGGATATCTTTTTGTTGATCTCAAGCCAACGACTCCAGATAGTTGCAGATTGCGAACAAATGTATTACCCAGCGAAGAAAGATTCGACAAAGGGTTCGAAGAGAGTAACATTTCCCAGGAACTGCTCCAGTATCTCAAGCAGCAAACCCAGATGGTTCCCCCGGTAATTCCGGAGATGCAGCGCATTCAGAATAATATGGATAACTTTCTGTATCGTACAAACCTTGGAGACGACGAAAGAGCGAGGCAGTACATGCAGTTGCAAAACAAGTTTTTAACATATAAACACCAGTTCAATTCCTTAACACCTGAAGCAACAATTCTGCCTCAACCTCAAGGGCGGGAACACATTTCTAACGAGGCTATGGTAAACAATTTGCCAACAGTGCCAACAACTCCAGGTCAAGCGCCAGCACTTCAACCAACGGTAAAGGAACCAGCCCCACATCCCTTATCTACCATAACAACCTCCACGCCCGCACCTCCCTCCCTCCCTCCGTCGATCTTGACACCCCCTCCCACAATCGAAACGCTGTCGCCAGCAAGAAAGCGTAAACGCCCACAATTAAAATTTGTAAATTACATGGACGATGAACCGAAGAAACTTTCAAGACGATCTCGACGTTTACACAGGAATGTCACCTTACAAGTATTCCAAATATCAAGAAGGCGATTGATTTTTCCTCCACACGAAGTTCAAGAGGATGACTGACGTTTATTCATTTCAAATCTCTTTCTGTATTGTTCCTGTATTCCCTGAGAAAAGGCAATAAAGTTTATGTTTGTCACTCAAGAAACGTGTAATTCATATTAGTCACGTGTTTATATTGATCGTTCCAAACAACTTAAGCCGTCTATTGTCGTTGTTGAATGGTAGAAGGTTCTCCCATGGGCTTTTATACTTTAGAGTTTGTATGCAAATATAGGGTAGTTTGGATCACTGGTTTTGAATAATTAGTGACTAACGGAGCGGAAAAGTTAAAGTTAGCTAAGTCGAATTTTATTTTTATAGACGAAACTGTTAACACTTTCGGAAAATCGAACGATAATCTCGGATATAAATTTTCCTTAGCAAAGCGATTGCAAGAACGATAGCGCTTTCGAAATCTACCCGCTTTTATTTTGAAAATATCATAGAGTTCTCAATAAACCAATCAGGGTTAAAAAGAGCCCGGGCAAGTTTGGGCAGGTCTATTGTAGCTATTGTACTAGAGTGACGCTCATTAGTATGGAGGAAGACACTTAATAGTATGCAGGAAGACACTGACTAGGCACATAATTAATATACAGGAAGACACTTATTAGTATGCAGGAAGACATGGGAAGACAGGGGAAGACACCAAAACGGTTAAGTTTCAACATAGTATACTACTAGCAGACATTCAATACAATCTATAAAATAACTGTTGACAACAAGTTAAGAGAATTCAGTTATGAACTTCTGCATAGAATTTTAGTAACCAATAAGGAACTCAAGCGATTTAAAATCAGAAATGATGACATTTGCTCCCAGTGCAAAAACCCTGATTCACTGGAACACACCTTTTAGAGTGTCCTGTAAATATTAAATTTTATCAAGATGTCTTATCCTGGTTCAATGTATCCAGTGGAACTTATATAAACTTCTCAATGGAGCAAATTTTATTTCAAAATTATCCCCCGTCATCTATAAACAATAACCTCCGACGCCGACTAGATCTACTCATCCTGACGAGATGCATCCTAACTGCTCTCAATTTGTAAATAATTTAATAATACAATGGAAAATTGAGAATTTAATGTAAAACCGACTTTTTATATATCTTTATCAAAAACCTCTTGATGTGCTGTCCTTTTTTTGGTTTGTTTGTTTTTGTTTCGATTTGTAACAACACTGTAAGTATAAGGAACATTGTAAGTATAAGTATTATAGTTAAAGTGGTACTGTATTGTTACTTTTTCAGTATTGTAAATATTGTAAGTAGCGTATTAAGTTTTAATATCATTAAAAACAAATTTAAAAAAATACATCACCAAGAGCTCATCGGTGGCATCATGAGTAGAAAGTGAGGTAATTAAATTATCATCAGCTCTAGTTATCAGTGGATCCAGTGTGAGACCAGCACGATGGGTTGGCGAACATACATGTTGCTCCAAATTAAACGAATCAATAAAAGCCATGAAGTCTCGAATGAATGACCAGAGTACTGCGATCTACGAATGTTTCAGTCATCCATTTGCACATTAACTTTTGAAAAATTCTATTAAAGCATGATAATGCAATTGATGCATAGTTATTAGGATCTGTATTATCGTCATTTTTAAAGGCTGGTATAAGTTTTGGCCATTTTTAATTTACATGGGTATATTCCGAGTTCAAAAGACCCTTTCCTTTTGGATAAGGTTTATGCTTATTCAAAAACTTGTTGCTGCCGAGGTACGAGGCAGTCATTCTAATCGTGTTCGGTTGACAAGATGTGCGGATTTCTGATGTATGCGTTGCGCCCACAGTATCAAGGACAGCGTTGTTGGGTATGGCATGTGGTCCGTCTTGGTTTTCGTTCTTGCGATCGCTTGCCAGTCTGTTCAGTATGTTGGCGGCTGGCGGCGAAGAAGTCTTAAAACTTGACGTCCGCTAAGTATTTTCAAAGGTTTAACTTATTTACTATAGTATTCAGTACTTTAATCGACGAAAATCTTTCCTCGTTTACTTAAAAATTGTGAAAGGAGCCGCGAAGCCTTTCTAGACTATTCAGAATTACATTCGAGCACAGACTACGCTATTGTATGAAATATTTTGCACTGAATTTTCACCGTATATATATTCCTGTAATATTTAAAACAAGTCTTTTGGGGCAATTTCGACAACAGCAAAACCACTGGAGCAAGGCCAAATTTTAGTCTTCTATGTTGAAATTTTGTTAAAAAGGATGCGGGTATTGTCGTGGGAGTGGGCAAAAGTTATTAAATGTGAAGGAAGTGTGCCAAGATTCTAGAAACTTCCTGGTGTGGAAATTTCCTTTGTCAATGATCGACGCGTCGTCGAATAGGGAGTTTAAGAAACGAGGACGGGAACGTCAACGAGAACGTCACAAAACAATAGGTTTAATGAGCAAAATTTTTGGTACATTTCTTTGCCGTCCTCTGCAAAAGAACAACTGAAATGGCCAAATTTTAGGTTTTGGCGAGTTTCTTTCTTTTTCCTTACTTTAACGCCGTTCATAGAAATTTAGTTCCTAAATAGTTTGCCGACATTTTACAAGTTGAACAAATTGGAATAATCGCGAAAGTGCTACCATAACGAGAAGATAGATTTTTAAATGACGTTTTCGTTGCCGTCGCGTCCTCATTTTTTTTGTCAATAACTCTGTGATTGCAATTAGCTACACAGTGTTTCCAAATAATTAAGCTCACAAGTTTATGCTAGGTTCGTTTTATTTCTCGATGCAACAACTTACATTGGGTTCCCATAATGTGAAATAGGAAAGCTGTATCCAAGGAAGATGTATGGATGTTACACTCATGATGGACACATGGACACTTCAAATGGGTTACCCGGTAATTGACTTACGCCATTCTAGCGGTAACCTGTCAATTGTCTCTCAAGAGAGGTTTCTGTATTACAGAGATATCAATGCCACGTCGCAGTACAGCTCCCCGTACAAGTGAGTTCACTGATTGAAAAAAGCATCTATTGTTGTACCATTTTGTATTGTGAAACCATGTGCTGTTCTTTATGGTATCACGGAAAGAAAACGACCTTTGCGAACATTCAGGCACACGAAAATTTGAATTTTGTAACTTCTTTTTTCCAACCATGAATAAAGAATTATGTTTTACACTGCAAGGACATAGATAGACAAGCTGAAAAATCAAATCATTTCGTCAGACTACTCCAAAATACAAACCCTGTGGTGATTTTTGGTCGGACGCTTGGAATTTTATCTGTTTGCATAAATGTTTTTAACTTTACACTGTCACGATTTTTCAGCTACAAATGGTTTGTGCCATTTACCTACATCACGTCTTCGTCTCCAAGCAAAGTTATTTCTAAAGAAATCAACATCAACATGACATCAGGTGAGGAAATATATGGACACAGAATGCAAAATTGTTTTAATCCGCTCTTCTTTATGCCGTATCTTCAGCAGACGACCTAGGGAAACAAAAGGGAAACAAAAGGACAGCAACGAAGGCCAGCAACAGTGTTGCAAGGGCAATTTTGCTAGTGAAGTCGACAAAAGAAAATATAAGAAACGATATAGTAGACTCGGTAGTGATAAAAGACCTAAAGAATCAAAGAAGATTAGTAACAATATATCTCACAAACCAAAACAGAACGACATTAATGACATTAACCAAGTAGAATTCATTACTGTGCCATCTATAATGGATGGCAACTTCTTTAAATTCTGGATTCTATTATCCGTTTCTGCATGCAGACGAAGTAGATAGATGATATGATATTTGCTAGCTTTAAACAATGCAAGCTTCCCAGTTTCAATAAAACCTTGGAATTCGTTTTTTTTTTTTTTTTTTCATGTAACAATTTAGTATGCCTAATTTTGAGTTAAGAAATTCTTTAAAATTCTAGCTTTGAAAAATGCTGATGCTAAGTGTATATTTGCAATTTCTCTTCCATGTGAGAACCAGAGTATACGTCTCTCTTATTTCTTATCACTATTATCGTTTCTGTTCCCAATCAGCCGGCTGGTTCAAAAGAAAAACAAAACAAAACAACAACAACACACTGGCAAACCAAAAAAAGAACGTAAGAACAAAATTAAAAAAGGACCTAGAAAACAATATTTAGTGAAGGATGCAGAAAAATCTTAATTTAGTGACGTTTTGTTTTAACTAACCAACTAAATAAGTCCGATTTGGGGAGTAATACCAACTGTTTCACATTTCACAATGAAAATGCATGTTTTGACTCATCGCCCACGTGGTGAATGTAACCTTCACAGAGGAAATATTATGGGATGGAAGTGGATGGATCAAAGGCAACATTGGACAAAAAGGATTTTACAGAGTCAACTATGACGACAAAAACTGGGACGCATTGGCCATTGCTTTCAAGAGCGACCATGAGGTATAGGTTTCTTTTGCCAAGGTAACACCTCGAGTGAAATAAACGGTGAACGGAAAGTTCATTACACAATACACCTGCAGTATCCTGAAACAAGGTGCATGAGTGCCTTTCATCGTGGCTGCTGAGATTGGTTTTAGAAGATAATAAATGCTGAAGCACAAAGCGAAAAAAAGAAAGCAAATTAGTTACTAGGCCACTTAATTCGGCGGGTCGCCTCATTGTTGTTAGATCTGGAATATAATGTTTCGCGGGAAATCGGTTTTCATCAGCATTTATCTTGTACACGATTGTGTTTAAATGTCTTATTATATCATTGCCGTGGATTTCAACGAGAACGGTTTCAGGAACAGCCTACCTGTAAAGAACAATGATATGAGTTTCGCCGTACGTTGAGATTTTGTAGTTCCTACATCTTCTAACATGTATCATTTGAATTTAGTTTTCTCTTCCGTCACCTTAATATTTGTATGTAACGCTTCTTTTGTTTTCCTGATTTCTATTATTTCAGTTTGAACCTCAATGCAGTTCAATTATGACCCAAGGTTGATCAGGGCTACTAATTAGGATCACTTTGCTGTACCCTGTGATTAACACTCAGAGGGTGAACAATTAGCTGACAAACAGGTCACGTTCTGTAACTGCTGTCGCTCAAGTGAGGTTGTTTGATTTTTACAGGTGATGAATATTTCAGATCGTGCTGGTGTCATTGACGACGCGTTTGAATTGGCAAGGTAATTCATTACTTAGTTGGTAGGGCACCGGACTACCGTGCGAGGGGTTGCGGGTTCAAAGCCCTACCGGACCAATACTCAGGGTCTTTAAATAATTGTGGAGAAAGTGCTGCCTTTGTAATGACATCTACTTAACAAATAGATTCCATGTTGCCGTGCGTCTGTTCAGTAATAGATCACAGATGACGTCAAAATGTGGTAAGAACAAAAAAGTGGCACACGAGCCGCAGGCGAGTGTGTCACTGATGTTTTTAACACATTTTGACGTCTTCTGTGATCTATTACTGAACAGACGCACGGCAACATGGAATCTATTTGTTTTATATAATAAAGAAAAAATGCAAGCGAAAAACGTGTTTATTTTCACATTTCTGGAAAAAAGTGGGTCGTGATGACGTAATCTGTCATCTGTCCTCTAATAGATCATAGCTAAGAACCAATCCTAACGCGCGAACTATTCACCATATGATAGCTTAGTTAATCTTTTGTCTCACGATTGAGTCACAAAGATGTGGATCACGACGTTTCCACCGCTATACTGCTGGTCTTCATCAGGCGATGGTGTCGACTGGTTGCGTGTGGGAATAAGAAGCACCGTGGCTGGTCGTGATTGGTGCGTTTCGATCCTCGCTTAGGCTGTTGTTGATGGAGGATTTCGATCCTTGTCGTTCAGACTAGAAATTGTTCCCTCAGCGGTCCGCTTTGGTACTGATCGGCTGTTGTGTTGTCTGATTGTGGGCATCCACGCTTCAGGAATTTCAATTCCACTGTCCCTCTTAATGTTGTTAGGGTGAAGTCTTATGTGAATAGCCTCTTTAACCCTCTTAGATCATACCTAGTGCGACCGTAGGGTTAAAGAGGCTATTCACATAAGACTTCACCCTAACAACATTAACGGGGACAGTGGAATTGAAATTCCTGAAGCGTGGATGCCCACAATCAGACAACTCAACAGCCGATCAGTACCAAAGCGGACCGCTGAGGGAACAATTTCTAGTCTGAACGACAAGGATCGAAATCCTCCATCAACAACAGCCTAAGCGAGGATCGAAACGCACCAATCACGACCAGCCACGGTGCTTCTTATTCTCACACGCAACCAGTCGACACCATCGCTTGATGAAGACCAGCAGTATAGCGGTGGAAACGTCGCGATCCACATCTTTGTGACTCAATCGTGAGACAAAAGATTAACTCAGCTATCATTTGAAACCACGATGACGAACACCTTTCATAATATATTCACCTTATTATATAAAAATGATTAGACTATCTAGTCCTCTCGGATAAGGACGATAAACCATACGCCCTGTCTCACAACTCTTCTGTTGGACGTCAAAAAACCACTGCTGACGTAATAAAACTCTGGCAGTGACAACCCCTAGTGTCTGTCTTGATTTGATATCTTACATTACGGGGGCATTCATAACTCAACTATTACATCATTAATTGTAAACTGCGTTACAAGCAGTCTGGCAAAGTCCTCCGGCCGTGTTGTAATGCGCATTTGGTTAGTTCGTAGAAAATGCGCAATAGAAATATTTTTGTACAGATTGACGTGTCAAGACAGTTAAAACAACAATCCACGGCCAAACTTATAAATAATACTATAATTATTAAGGATGAGTTGACCGTATTCCAGACAACATATCTAAAATATACAACCTTGCGTTCTTAAATTTCGTCTTCAGTTCTACGCCAGGTAATAAATGGTGGCTCTATTGTTTCAAGCTGAGTTTTATACATTGTTCGCAAACATTAAAATACATGCTGCCAAACTTTAACTTAGAAAAAAAGAGTTGTTATAAGTTTCTTTGATAGGCATTTGACAATAAAAACTAATGATATAAAAGGAACGACGTCAGAGAGCAACATGGGAGAGAACCGAGAGACGTTGAACCAAGATTCAAGAAATGCCAGAGTCATTGACTGTCTAATTTTCAAGATGGCCAACACTAAACAATCGGTCTGACTCAATCTGCGCGAAGTTATTACTCGGGCCGTGATGCACCGAGTCTATAGGAATGGGTTCTCTTCTTTTCTTCGTGTCACGAATTTCCCAGCGCATGTGTCGAACACGCACAGCTTCACAGTAGGAAGCTCGGTGAACCTCACGTGTCGCGCACGTGACTTGAGTGACCTTCTGTGCGCCACTGCATGGAAGGTCGGTCATCTTGGAAAGATGTTTTCAAAGGTCACTTTCGTTTATCTTTAATTTTATTTTCTGCAAAGGAAGC
>JAEMWC010000547.1:310000-312500 GCA_016490735.1 Pachyseris speciosa | reverse complement strand
TGCTATCATAAGTGGTTCCGTATTGTTATGATAAGTAGTTCCGTATATCCATGTTGCCATGTTGTTTTCATTAGTGGTACTATTGTACGAGAAAGCATAATGCTAAATGTTAACGAAGTGCTGGAAAACCTCAATGGCAGTGTTTTCAAAGCTACACTGTAGATCTTTGTCTGGGTCTTCACCAGACCGAGTTAGATGAGGCCTCCCGAGACATTACCACATTTGGCACGCATGATGGTTTGTTTCAATACAAGAGATTGAGTTTCGGAGTCAACTCCGCCCCGAGAAGTATCAGCAGATAATACGACAAGTAGTGTCAGATGTCGGTGGGGTCCAGAATATTGCAGATGATTTGATAGTGCACGGAAAGAATATTGAGGAGCATGATCAGAGTCTTCACAAAGTGTTCCAGAGATTAAAGGAGAGGAATCTCACCCTCAACTCAAGAAATGTAAATTTCGCATGGATTACGTGGTCTTCATGGGTCGCCTAGTGTCACAATACGGCATTGGTCCAACAGGAGAGAAGGTTCGTGCTGTCCTTGAGGCAAATCGCCCTTCTACGCCAACAGTAGTGGAAACTTGGAGAGGACCGCGGAGCCATGTGTGTGTGCGTAACGAACTGAACTTTATTGGTCATGTCATCTTGCGTGGTACGAGAATCGTTATTCCGAAAGTATTGAGACAGAGAGTCCTTGATCTGGCACACGGGGGGGCATCAAGGGATCGTGAAAATGAAGGAGAGGCTCAAGTCTAAAGTGTGGTGGCCAGGTGTGGACCGCGATGCAGAGCAGAAGTGCCGAGGGTACTACGAGTGTCAAGTTGTCACAAAGGACACTGTCACTCCACCCGTGAAAACGACACAGCTTCCAGAGAGTAATCCGACCCCCAAAAGACTGAGTGACTATGTCACCAGCTAACTGTGTCATTGACTTTGTAGTTGTTACGTTATCTGTGTAGT
Organism: Pachyseris speciosa; assembly: GCA_016490735.1. Lineage (NCBI taxonomy): Eukaryota > Metazoa > Cnidaria > Anthozoa > Scleractinia > Pachyseridae > Pachyseris > Pachyseris speciosa. The sequence goes on along the minus strand of JAEMWC010000547.1, from coordinate 311,540 downwards.
AGTCTTATAAGCGGAGAAGGGGGAAGGGTGTAGTGTTCGTGCATACATCCGGAACTTCCCTAGAGCGGGAAACCGGGGGTCATGTGACCTAGTGTATTGGATTGTGTAGTGTTCCGTTGAGTCAAGCTGAAGAATTATTTATTCCGTTAGTTCTTGGCCTTAGTGGCCCTCAAACATTACACTATCATTAGTGGTTCCGTATTGCTATCATTAGTGGTTCCATACTGCTATTAGTGGTTCCGTGTTGCCATCATTACTGGTTCCACTATCATTCTTTGACACTAAGGGCCTTTTTACATGGAGGGAGGGTGCCCCGGCTAACCAAGCTACTCTGGGAGAGCCAACTTTACATACGTTTCTTTAGAAAACGTATTGAAGCGTTTACATGCTAGATAGGGTAGCCCGCCTTCCCGGGGCACCCTGTTTACTTGCCTTGCGGCACCTAGGCGGGCTAGCTTTTTGCCATGTAAACGGTTCGTACCGGGTTATCCCGGCTAGCTGAGGTGAGAAGACCGCGAAAGCAGCGATGTATTCCAGGTCTTCTTTTAAAGTTAACTGCCCCTGGTGACAACGATCAATTGCCAGAGTGTAAAATAACGACCCTACATACTAAAAAGCGACCGCTAACGGAATGAGCGATTACAAAATTGAACTTACGGCCGCTCTAAAAATAGCCCACTGACTATCCCGCTTAGGTGAGTTGCATGTTTCAACCCTCCTAGCCGGGTAACTCGGTTAGCCGGGGCACCCTCCACGTAAACAGGCCCTAAATGTTTCAGTTCAGCTCATGACATAAAGGTGGTTTGCCTAACTGACACCTATCACTTCTTGCTTTTAATCCTTTCATCTCTTCCATGGTCTGGTCTAATTATAATTTAAAAAGAGGAATAGTGTAACATTCGTGTAAGATTCAATTTACCAGTTGTTCTCTCAACAGCAAGGTCAAAGAAAGAATATTTTTGCTTGTCATCTCTGCACTTGGGTAATTTATGTCTAATACTTTCCGTTCTTCTTTTCAGTTGTTGAATTTCGATAAACAGCGTGATAATTTTTCTGGGTTGAGCAGTCAGTCACTGTCGCAAGCTGTTGAGGTAGTAAGATCCAATATTGAGTGGATAAAGAGAAATGAAAAGGACCTGGAGACTTGGCTGGAAATCTTCCTATCAAAACTGGGAAAAAAGTAGAGGCAAAGCAATACAATGCAATGCAATGCACTACAACAAAATACAACAACAACTACTACTATTACTAGAGCTTAAGCTACTACAGTGAGAAATGGGGCATGTACACTAGAAAGTTTCATCTCCATTTTTGTGAATGCTAATTAGAAGTATTAAGTAATAAGGTCTTGCAGTTTGCAGAGCAGAGATTGGAATATTAACACTAATGATCTCAATAAACCATGCAGAAAGTTTTGAATTTCTCTTATTTATCTAAACAAGAAAGAGAATGAGTCTATAGTCAAGCAATCTTTTCTTTTGTCGAAGACCCTAAATTCTATTGAGAATTCCCCATTTTATTCCAATTTTATGAACATGAT